>JAXCGZ010000492.1:2500-5000 GCA_037179515.1 Halocaridina rubra | reverse complement strand
TTTACATTTTACAGCGTAAAGATTATCAACGTCTTCGCATTAACCCTGGTTGCATTACTCGTAGTCGACTGTCTCGCCACGTGCACGAGCTGCCTCTTGTTCTTGTGCAGTAGCGATCTGGTCGAGGACGAACTGGGGAATGGGGTGAGGGAACTGGGGAGCCACTGGGAGGAGGTCAGACTGGGGCTGGAAGCCATTCTCGTCAGCGACGAACTTCAAGACAACCTCAGTACCGTCAGGAGCGGTGTAACTGAAAAAAAAAAATAAATAAATACATCTGTTAAATGGAGAGTGGAAATCCGATGTAGTATATGAGAGCCCACTGAAAGTCTTCAAGAAGAAGATTATTCCTAATTCTCGACCAGTTGATCATAGATCAGATACTACTTCCATCGCATTCCTTCTGCAAATCTCTGCCAACTACACTTCCATTCCAAATTATATACCACCTGACCGCATGTCTGATGCTGCTACCAGCGTGGATTCATCTGGAAATCATTGCTATAGACACTTCCATCCCTGATCACAGGCCATTTGACAACGCCTTTGATCAGATGCTTTTGCCATCGTGTATCCCTCTTTGAATCTTCGTTAGGACCGTGCACCTATCCCCCTATTCTATCGTTTTATGTCCATAGATATGGGTTGCTTTTCTAGCTCAGATCATTGGTTTCTCTTATTGCGGCTCTTCTCCGGATATCCTTGCTCGTGTCACCTTCCTCCTCCTATGCTTTCATTTTTTTCTACAAATATTGCCTTTTTTAGTGTTACTACTTGAAGAGGACCTTAACTCGAGCTTGATATAGTACATCATTTACTGTGTGTTTCATGCATTTGACCTATTCATTTTCGTACCATGCTGTTTCATAGCAGTTTTATCTACAGATAGCAACATACTCCTTTGGATTCACAAGTTTAGATTCTATAAACATTTATATCATCCACAGAACTTTTATTATATTTTTTTAACTAAGCAAAAAAAAAAAACCTTTTTAGAGAATTTTGTCAACTTCAAGAAGTAAAAGGAACTGAGAAATTTAAGAACATGCCAAAAGCAGAACCTTTGTGCTGTTTTATTTGAGGCATGAATTTCTATCAAACTTTGTGATGAGCTTTCAACTCACAAGAATTGCTTAGCATTGAGAAACTGAAATCTTTCTAAAAATCAAAACCGTTATTTTGCCTCTTGTTTGAGTCTTGACCTTCTCTTAAATTATATATATGATCCAACGAGTGGAAAAATAACAAAGTATATCTCTCGATTCACAAAGACTAGCTTCTAATGAAGCAAAATAAAAATAAAAGTCTATTTCACCAGAAAACTTTTTAATTTGTGCCCTTCGCTAAGGAAGAGCTGCTTTTGTAAGAGAAAATTGGCTACTCACGAGTACTGTCCAGCGCTGGCAATAGCTCCCTGGGAGACTGGAGACCCAGACTGCGAGATCACGATGCCATTTCCAGTCTCCACATCAAAGTTGTATCTTCCATCATCCTCCTGGATGCGATCGTCTCTCAAAATAGGCACAAAGTCAGCAGAATTCAAGATCTGGGGAGCTCCGAAGGCCACGGCAGCCAAAGCGAAGAAGAAAACCTGAAAGATAGCATTAGTTTGCTTCTAAATTTCAGAGTTCATTAAGTAGTTGTTGTTATTATTATTGTTATTATTATTATTATTATTATTATTATTATTATTATTATTATTATTATTATTATTATTATTATTATTATTATTATTATTATTATTATTATTATTATTATTATTATTATTATTATTATTATTATTATTATTATTATTATTATTATTATTATTATTATTATTATTATTATTATTATTATTATTATTATTATTATTATTATTATTATTATTATTATTATTTATTACTATTATTATTATTATTATTATTATTATTATTATTATTATTATTATTATCATTATTATTGTTATTATTATTATTATTATTATTATTATTATAACTATTATTATTATTATTATTATTATTATAACTATTATTATTATTATTATTATTATTAATATTATTATTATTATTGTTATTATTATTATTATTATTATTATTATTATTATTATTATCATTATTATTATTATTATTATTATTATTATTATTTCAGAGTGTGCCTAAGAAGGTACAGAGGTAATCCAATGCGCGCATATTCCCAAGTGCAAAGTTTTCAAGTATGCAAATGAGTCGTTTTTATTTTTCCCATTTATTAGTGAAAGGCATCAACAGCACCTTATAATTATTTCCTTCCCCTGAGGCTGGGAACAGTTATAAAGCCTCCGTGTTCCACTGCGTGTTAATATCACGTAGAGGTATCGGACCAAAAGCAGATGTGCTGTATCATTTATAAGTAAAAAAAGAAAAAATAATGTGCCGCTATTATTACTCTTAACATTATAGAGCTTTGGGCAATGACATTTATTATGCTATCTATGAATTTGTGGTCCTTTATTTATTTATTTTTCAAAGTGATCTCCACCCTT
>JAXCGZ010000491.1:0-63392 GCA_037179515.1 Halocaridina rubra | reverse complement strand
GTGAAAAGTGACTGTGATAGTGGCATTAAAATGCCTAAATGTACTTCAGTGGAAATGAAAAAAGAAATAATATCTAAACCTGAGAACGTTGTTTGTGTTTCTGATTTCGCCACAGGATAACATAGCGAAATCAACCATCTGTACTATTTTTAAGAATGAAGAGGTCTTAAAGACATTTGACGTGGCTATAGGAGTTACTATTTTAGCGAAGCATAGTCTCAGATCATAGAAGAGGTAGAAGAATTATTGTTAGTTTAGATAAATGAAAAAGAGCTTGTTGGAGAGAGTGTTAGTGAGGCTATTATATGCATGAAGGCTCTACAGATACACCAAAATTGACAAATTTAAAGCAAGTAGAGACGTTTTTAAATGCAATAATGTGTTGAAGGCTAAATTTCCAGTAATTTGGAGGTCAAATATCAAGGCTTGAGTAACATGTTGACTGAAGTTTTTTCTCCAGCTGTCAAGAATTATCTTGGGGAAATAGGTTTGCTCCTTAAATGTCCTCTGATAATGGACAATGCTCCTGTCCATCCTCCAGGTGTGGAAGAAGACCTTGCTATGGAATATGACTTCATAAAAGTCAATCATCACACAGATAAAACTGTGGGCAATAGTGTAGTAAACGTGGTAAATGACAATGTGATGAATATTTTCGGAAAAATTTACCAAAAAAGAAAAAGAAAAATTTCTCTGGATCATTTCCTTGTCTGAGTAGGTAGGGAAGCAGCTTCCAAAAGTCTCTATTTCTGGAGTTTTCTCCCTCTTTTCTCTTTTGGAAGCTGCTTCCCTGCCTACTGGGACAAGAAGTCGGTCCAGAGAAATATGGTAAATTTTTCTAAAAATATTCATCTCATTGTCATTTACCATGTTCACTACTCTATTGCCCACAGTTTTATCTGGGTGATGATTCTCAATAAAAGCCTGCACACCATTTCACTTACTAAAATTTTCTTTAAATTCTTCCCTGGACATCTTTTCCCTCTCATCCCCCTCCTCCAGTGACTGCTCCTCTTGGAGAATCTTCACCTGTTCACGTTGCAACTCAACTAATTCTTCGGTGGTAAGTTCTTCTTTGTGATCCTCTACCAGCTCCTCCACATCCTACTCATTGACCTCCAAGCCCAAACTTTTGCCCGTGGCCACAATTTCATTAATTTGAGTAGCTAAGTCCAGCTTGAAGCCCTCGAAGTCTCTATCAGTCACACAACCTGGCCAAAGTTTCCTCCAGGTGGAGTTTAATGTGCGATATGAGACCTCCTTCCATGCTTTTTCAGTTAGGCCAATGCAATGGAGGATATTAAAGTGGTCTTTCCAGAAATCACAAAGGGTCAAATCCGTGTCATTGGTGACCTGGAAACACCTGGCAAAAAGACCCTTCATATACAGGTTTTTAAAATTAGAAATTACCTGCTGGTCCATTGGCTGGAGGATAGGAGTGGTGTTGGGAGGCAGAAATTTTACTTTAATGAAGTCGTAATGTGTAGCAAGATCTTCCACACCTGGAGGATGGGCAGGAGCCTTATCTATTATGGGGAGATGCCTAAGGGGCAAATAATTTTCCTCAAGATAACTTTTCACTGCTGGCGCATACACTTCAATCAACCACTCTAGGAATAAAATCCGCGTGACCCAAGCCTTTGGCTTTGACTTCCACATTACTGGGCTAACCCTCAACACGTTATTGCGCCCCAAAATACACAGATTTTCAGAGTGGTAAACTAAAAGAGGCCTGATTTTACAGTCTCCACTAGCCTTACTGCTCAGTAAAAGTGTAAGTCTGTCTTTCATTGGTTTGTGGCCAGGCAGTGACTTCTCCTCCTGGGTTATATTTGTTCTTTTGGGCATTTTCTTCCAAAAGAGTCCTGTTTCATCACAATTAAAAACTTGTTGCGCTATATAGCCATCATTCTCGACAAATTTAGCGAATTTCATCACGTAAGAATCCACTGCTTTTTGGTCAGAACTAGCCGCCTCTCCATATCTAATGACGCTATGAATCCCAGTTCGTTGACGACAGTGCTCAAACCAGCTTTTGCTGGCTTTAAATTCCTCAACTTTAGTGCAACTAGAACTCGGAGAGTTTGCTACTAAATCATGGTGGATTCGCAAAGCCTTGGCGCATATTATGGCCTCGCTAATACTATCTTCAACCAGATGTTTTTTGTTTATCCAAAACAATAATAATTTTTCTACCTCTTCTATTAATTGTGGCCTTTTCTTTGTAAAGATATTTACTTCCTTAGCCACGTCAGCTGCCTTTAAGATCTCTTTATTCTTGAAAATTGTTCAGATGGTCGATTTTGCCATGTTATGCTGCATGGCGAGATCGAATACACGAACCCCATCTTCATGTTTAGAAATTATTTGTTTCTTCGTTTCCACTGTTATGCGTCTAGGGTGTTTGACACCAATATCATTAACACTTTTAAATTTCTTAGGAGCAATAATAAGGGCCATATGAAAGGTAAAACAATGGATAATAAAGCAAGAACTACGATGAGATCACGAACAAACCACACAGCGTGGGCACCTATACAGAATGGAGAGTAGGTGAGTGGAACGCGTGGTTGCTTGGCCAACACATGCGTGTTCGTGGGTTGGAGTTTGTTTGTGGGTTGCTGTCAAAATTTGTTCAAAATTTTGATCGTGGGTTGGTTTGATCGTGGGTGCATGTGTTCGTGGGTTGGGGTCACCACTCTATATATATATATATATATATATATATATATATATATATATATATATATATATATATATATATATATATATATATATATATATATATATATATATATATATATATATATATATATATATATACACAGTGTTGCCTCCCTTATTGCGGTAGTTCAGTTCCGGGATCCGGCGCGAACCCGGAAATCCGCGGAGTAGAGATCAGCCTATATGTACATAGATATTTTAATGTATTTTTACGTTTACACTGTATAAACCCTCCCGTATTGTTAAAAAAACACCCTTTACATTATAAATAACAGCAAGCAACGTAATTTTTTTATGAAAGTGATAGGAATACTTACCATGAATGAGGTGATGATGACTTGACATTAATAGGTTCCATATTTTACAATAATTTTTACGTTTACGTAAAATAACGGCCGACATCCACAAACTTTTTTCCTTCTTTCAACATATCTAAGAGTTTCACTTTATCTACAATGGTTAACATTTTCCTTTGCCACTTAGGCTCACTACAAGAAGCCTTAGAAGATGAAGGATGCTTGGGAGGCATTGCAAAGGTTAAGATATGCGAGTAAAAAAATCACAAGCAAAACATATTAATAATAATAAGCACAACATGAATGGCGCACACGAGTGAGGCGAGACAATGGAAGATGGTGGAAGCCTTTGTCCGAAACGCTGATAGCGGTATCGTATTTTACATGTTGCAATACTGTTAGTATTTATGTTTTTTACTATTTTTTACTGTTATATTTATTCTTAGGCTAAGAAATACATTTTTTTTTATCAATAAAATCAAGAAACTACTGGAAATATAAATATATATGCTAGCTCACGCAGCTTCGACCCCAATACATTGTACGCTATCGAACACAAGCAAAACGTGAGTTAGACTGAATGAGTCTTTGTCCAAAACGCTGATAGCGGTATCGTATTTTACATGTTGCAATACTGTTAGTATTTATGTTTTTTACTATTTTTTACTGTTTTATTATTCTTAGGCTAATAAATACGTTTTTTTTATCAATAAAATCATGAAACTACTGGATATATAAATATATATGTTAACTCACGTAGCTGCGACCCCAATACATTGTACGCGATCGAACACTATTTCGTATGATGCAATACTGTGAGTTATACTGTACGCACGTATATCATTCAGTTATTAGTACAATGTATATTAATTTAAAATTCATCTACTTATTTGATGATTGTACAAAATCTATTGTATTTATTCGCTGTAATTTGGACCAAATATTCCTTTTGTAAAGATTATACTGTACTTTTCAAAAGAGGTGGTCAATAAACGTATCTATCTATCTATCTGCATTTATGGTTTTTACTATTTTTTACTGTTTTATTATTCGTGGGCTGGGAAATAATTTTTGTTTTATCAATTAGATAATGAAATATGTTTTTTTCCAATAAAGAAAAAATGAAAATACTGAGAATTTTTTTTTTTATATTTTAATATTTTTGCATATACCCATGAAATAAAATAATAATTTATAAAAGAGAAAAACGCGATAGAGTGAGAAAACGAACCTGGAAGCGCGAATAACTGGGGTAACACTGTATATATATATATATATATATATATATATATATATATATATATATATATATATATATATATATATATATATATATATATATATATATATATATATATATACAGTGATCCTTCACTCTATCGCGTTTCTTGCCTCGCGGATTCACTGTACCGCGATTTTTTTTTGTCAATTTTTTTTTTTTTTGGTATATGCAAAAATATTAAACAAAGAAATTTCAGTTTTTTCATTTCTTTATTGACATTTTTTTTTTTATTATTTAATTGATAAAATTTTTTTATTTCCTAGCCTACGAATAATAAAACAGTAAAAAATAGTAAAAAACAGAAATTTAGATATATAACTCAGTATTGCATCATGTGAAATACTGTCCGATAGCATACAATGTATTGGGGTTGCACCTACGTGAGCTAGCATATATATTAAAATTTCCAGTAGTTTCATGATTTTATTGATAAAAAAACGTATTTCTTAGCCTAAGAATAATAAAACAGTAAAAAATAAGTAAAAAACATAAATGCTAACAGTATTGCACCATGTAAAATACGATACCGGTATCAGCGTTTCAGAAAACGAAAAGGGTCGAACCTACGTGTGATAGTACATAATGAAATTTTCATTATTTTATTGATAAAACAGGTATTTCCTAGCCTAAGAGTAATAAAACAGTAAAAAATAGTAAAAAACATAAATTTAGATATATAACTCACAGTATTGCATCATGTGAAACACTGTCCAATAGCTTACAATGTATTGGGGTCGCATCTACGTGAGCTATTATATATATTAAAATTTCCAGTAGTTTCATGATTTTATTGATAAGAAAATGTATTTCATAGCCTAAGAATAATAAAACAGTAAAAAATAGTAAAAAACATAAATACTAACAGTATTGCACCATGTAAAATACGATACCTGTATCAGCGTTTCGGACAAAGGCTTTCACCTACGTGAGATAGTTCATGGAATGCTATTGGCTGAAAGAGTGAGAGATCTGTATCATGGAGTCTGATTGGCTTTTTCATTGAAGTTTGGTTCTCCCACCATCTTCCATTGTCTCGCCTCACTCGTTCAGTCTAACTCACATGTGCGCCGTTCACCTTGTGCTTATTAATACGTTGTGCTTGTGATTTATTTTCTTCACTTTTGAACCTCTGCAATGCCTCCCAAGCATCCTTCATCTTCTAAGGCTTCTGGTAGTGAGCCTAAGCGGCAAAGGAAGATGTTAACCATAACAGATAAGGTGAAACTCTTAGATATGTTGGCCGCTATTTTGGCCTCAATGAATAACAGCCGTAAAGCTGTTATTGGCTGCGGAATAATTTCCTCTGGCGTCTACAAACTCCTTACCACCTCATTCACCGTAAGTTTACCTATCACGTACATATTAATTTACTTTGCATGCTGTTATTTATAAAGTAAAGGGCGGTTTTTTAACAGTGCAGGGAGGGTTTATACAGTAATTGTAAAAATAATTGTAAAATACCTATGTACATGAGTATGTTATATAAATTTACGCTTGCATGCTGTTATTTATGAAGTAAAGGGTGGTTTGTTAACAGTACAGGGAGGGTTTATACAGTTTATACAGTGTAAACGTAAAAATAAATTAAAATATCTATGTACGTATAGGGTGATCCTACTCCGCGAAATTTCTGTCTCGCACCGTGTCCTGGAACCGAACCTTCGCGATAATCGAAGGAACACTGTGTATATATATATATATATATATATATATATATATATATATATATATATATATATATATATATATATATATATATATATATATATATATATATATATATATATATATATATATATATATATATATACACACCTAGTTCTTAGAATAACGCCTAGATAGGTTCTCAGAAGTGTCGGGTAAATGGAATATCGCGTGAAAAAATGAGTTATTTTCCATAGGAAACAATGATAAAGGGCATAGATACGTTCCAAACCTTACATAGACACACCATGCCAAAGATATGATGAGTAAAAAATATATTTTATTACTGCATAGCAAAGCAGAAGGCCCTGTATCTATTTTTAACAGTATACAAAAAGATATTCATATTCACTTTACAGCTAGAAATTAACATACATTACTATACTTTATTATGCAGTGGGCAACAGTTATACAGTACACTGGGACATGCATGGTGGCAGTGAGCAAGTAACTTATGTGGTAGAAGAGGAGGAGGATGCAGGAGAACGAACCTCTGTCTGCAAATGTATGCAAAGATAAAATAAGAATTATAAATAACCAAAGCAAGACTAAAGAGTAAAAAAAAAAATTAATTATGCAATGGCCAAATCTACGATATGACAGATTAAAAATTTAATCTACATTCTCGAGAGAGGCGCAGAGTTAGGGGGATATGATTGAGGTGTATAAATGGTTTAAAGGGATTAACAAGGGTGATATTAATAGAGTTTTAAAAATTCATGATCAAACCAGAACTCGTAATGGGTATTGGATTTAATCTTGAACAATTTAGGTTCATAAGGGAAATTGCTGAATATTGGCTTGGTAATACCGTATAGTATTCCTAGTAGAATAAGAAATGCTAATACCTTAGACACCTTCAAATGTAGATTAGATAGACATATGACAGAGGTAGGGTGGGTGTATATATATAATGTATAATGATGATGATCTTTTCTTATCGTAATTCTCTTTGTACTGGTGGAAGAAGCCTCCGCGGCCGCTTATTTACTATATTAATTTTGTAATTTATTTTTTTTTATTTATTTATTTATTTATTTATTTTTTAAAATATAGTAAATAAGTGCCCGCGGAGGCTTCTTCCACCAGTACAAAGAAGATTACGATAAAAAAAAAAAAAAAATTTATTTCCATTTTGTACAATGGTTATTCAACATTAATAGTAACTTATAAGTAGACATGTAATTAAACTAACAAATAAGAGGGTTAGACATATAGTTAAATTAAATGTAGCATTCATAGAAAATAATAATGCTGTAATAAAAATGTTACAATAATGTTAATAATAAAGTAGTAAGTATGCCACTAGATACAGGATCGTTATTATCGGCATCATTTCCATATTTGTTTCCTTACAATGAGAATAATTAGTTCTTAATGAGCAGCAACTATTTGTCCAAAAGAAAACTATATAGTTTGCCTTTGAAAGCTGTGAAAGAGGATGCATTTTTAAGATGCTCTGGAATATTATTCCAGAGTGTTGGCCCTTTGATAGTGATCATCTTTGAACTTGCTTCTGTGTTTGTTCTGTGAATAAAGAGCTCACTGCTCTGTCTTGTGTTGGTTCCCCTTATATCCCTGACTGTTTTTAAATCAAATAGCCAGCTAGGATAATGATGGTCCAAAATTTTGAATACAAAAACATAAATAGCATAAGCGACCTTATTTTCTGCCCGCAGCCACCCAAGTTTATTGAGAGCTGGTTTGATGTGGTCATATTTTCTTATTCCTCCCAGGGCAACTCGAGCTGCAAAATTAATAAACTTCTGTATTCTGTTTATCTGAGTCTTAGTGGTAGCTCCCCAAACAGTTGTGCAGTTATTAATGTGACTTAGGGCTAGAGATTCAACAACAGTTATTCGAGTGGTAGTCTCAAAATTGTCTTTTATACGTGATAAGTACATTAATGTTCCTGTAACCTTTTTGCATACTTTATCTATGTGGGAATCAAACAACATGTGGTTATCAAAGTGAATTCCTAGGTTTTTGACTGTTTTGCTAGGTGTGATAATATTGTCGCAAAAATTAATTGTTGTGTTTTCTGGAATTTGTGCTATGTGGAACCTTGAACCAATAAATATGCACTGTGTTTTACTTTCGTTGATTAACAGCCCAATTTCTTGGAAATAGGTTTTAATTTTTGACAGAGTGTTTTCTGCTCTTAAAGTTAGCTCTGGGAGATTATTAATATCACCACTAAGGAGTAGTTGAGTGTCATCTGCATATTGTACGACTAGACAGTCAGAAATGAAAGAAGATAGATCATTTACGTAAATGGAGAAGAGGATAGGACCAAGTACTGATCCCTGTGGAACACCAAATGATACATTTTTTGGCACAGAGATAATGTTGTTAAGACGTATGGACTGTTTACGATTAGATAGATACTCGCTAAACCAGCTTGGATCAATATTTAAGTTAATACATTTACTTAAAAGAATTTCATGGTTTACACTGTCGAAGGCTTTTGATAAGTCTAATAATACGAGAAGAGATATTTTTTTCATATCTATATTATTATATATACTATTCGTAACTTTAAGCAGTGCAGTTTCCGTCGAAAGTTTCGGTCTGAAACCATGCTGGTTAATACTTATTATTCTATTTGATTCTAAATATGACATAAGTTGGCATGCAACAATTTTTTCTAATATTTTAGAGAAAATGGGTAGGAGGGAAATGGGACGATAGTTTGTCACATCTTCTCTGTCCCCCTTTTTATGCAGAGGTATTACATGTGCTATTTTCCAAGAGTCAGGAAACTTTTTAGTAACAATGGAAGTGTTCATAATAGTTAGAAAAGATCATCATCATTATGCATTATATATACACCCACCCTATTGGGTAGAATAGAATGTTGGAGAGAGAGAGAGAGAGAGAGAGAGAGATCTTTAATTAACTCTTGCTCATTCAACCAAAACTACATTATTTATTGTAAAAATATTGGTTTAATTACAAATTCGTAATAATAATGATATTAATAATAATAATAATAATAATCTCCACAATCATCATCAAAGGATAATTATTGTTAAAAATAGTAATAATAATAATAATAAGATCTAAGGAGAATTTTTGGAATAGACATCATGAGAGTAATGCAGAGGTATATTAAAACTCAGCAGAGAGCTGGATATTCATTACACATCTTTTATAATCCATTCACATTTGACAGGTCATTACAGTCTCCATCTGTTTCTCTTTACAGCCTAATAAAGGCAGTTTTATTTTATAATTTTTTGGTCCATCCTGGTGTCACAATAATCTATAAAAAAAAAAAAAAAAAATGGGGGGGGCGTTATTCACGAAATCCGAGTTTTTTACTATTATTTTTTGGGGGCGTTATTGCAATTTCGTGGATAAAAAAATCGCGTATGAAAGGAACAAGGTGTATATATATATATATATATATATATATATATATATATATATATATATATATATATATATAATATATATATATATATATATATATATATATATATATATATATATATATATATATATATATATATATATATATATATATATATATATATATATATGTGTGTGTTCCCTCGCTATATCGCGATTCACTTTACGCGAATTCAGTGCATCGCAGTTTTTTTGGCGAGCTTTTTTTTATCTAAGTATATGTGAGAATATTAAAATTTTCAGTATTTGCATTATATTATTGAAATTTAAAATTTTCATATATTTTATTAATAAAAAAAAGTATTTCCTAGCCTAAGAATAATAAAACAGTAAAGAATAGTAAAAAACATAAATTTAAACATGTAACCGCTGCTTCCACGAGTACAAGCTTAGTTTACCCTGGATATGTACAGAAATTTCCCTAAGTCCATATTGAGTACCTTAAACGTAATGAAATTTTTTATTATTATAATTATTATTATTATTATTATTATTATTGTTATTATTATTATTATATACTCAACATAGATATCACTCTCATCATTCTCTGATTGCCCTAAATTAGGTTATTTTACCTTAAAGAGGAAGCATTGCATGTAACTCACAGTAT
This sequence comes from Halocaridina rubra, assembly GCA_037179515.1. Taxonomy (NCBI): domain Eukaryota; kingdom Metazoa; phylum Arthropoda; class Malacostraca; order Decapoda; family Atyidae; genus Halocaridina; species Halocaridina rubra. The sequence continues at coordinate 53,362 of JAXCGZ010000491.1, read as the reverse complement.
TGCACCATGTAAAAGGGTCGCATCTTCCTGAGATAGTACATGGGATGCTATTGGCTGATGGGTGCGAGACTATGAATCACAGAACTGTTTTTCTGTATGTTTTGTACCATGGGGTCTGATTGGCTTTTTGATTGAAGCTTGTTTCTCCCAGCATCTTCCATTGTCTCTCCTCACCCGTTCAGTCTACTCACGTGTGCGCTGTTCGCGTCGTGCTTCTTAATATGTTGTGCTTGTGATTTTGTGAAACTTTTGTATTTCAACCTCAACAATGCCTCCCAAGCATCCTTCATCTTCTAAGGCTTCTGGTAATAAGCCTAAGCTTCAAAGGAAGATGTTGACCATAACAGAAAAGGTAAAACTGTTAGATATGCTGAAGGAAGGAAGAAGGTTCTCGGATGTCGGCCGCCATTGGCTGTGGAGTATGTACACATCATCATCACCTCTTTCATGGTAAGCTTACCTATCATGTTCATATAAATTTACGCTTGCACGCTGTTATTAATAAAGTAAAGGGTGGTTTGTTAACATTGCATTGAGGGTTTATATGGTAAAGGAAAAATAAATGTAAAATACCTATGTATATATGGTGCTCCTACTTCGCGGATTTTCACCTATCGCGGCGGGTCCCAGAACCGAACCCCCGCGATAAACGAGGGAGCACTGTATATATATATATATATTATATATATATATATATATATATATATATATATATATATATATATATATATCCAAATAAGCTCATTACCATATGTGGGAATATGAATTATATTTTACTTGAACCTAAGACACTTAATTACTATGCCAAGATGCTAGCACTACACCACAGAAGGTCTAAAAGAGAAACCAACCTTACAGCTTAACTGCTATACTAGGAATGAACGCATTCTATCTTTATGCCTTTATGTTCATATTACAGTTACTCCCATTCTCACTTGTGGATTCGTTTTCTCATTTAGTTCAAATCCCAAGCTAATAGGGCATCAACTATAATTAAATAAGCACATTACCATATGTGAAAACATAAATCATATTTTACCCTACTGGGACTCGAACCTAAGACATAATTACTGTGCCAAGGTGCTTATTTGATTATTGTTGATGTCCTATTAGTTTGGGATCAGAATTAAAGGTGAAAACGTAGCCATGAATTGAGTAAGGTTGGGAGAAACTGTAATATGAACAAAATGGCTTTCAGATAGAATGCATTCACTCCTATTATAGCAAGTAAGCTGTAAGGTTGGTTTATATTTTCAACCTTCTGTGGTGTACTTGGTAGCGCTTTGGCACAGTAATTATGTCGTAGGTTCAAGTTCTGGTCGGGCAAAATAAGACATATATATATATATATATATATATATATATATATATATATATATATATATATATATATATATATATATATATATATATATATATATATATATATATATATATAGAAAGGGGTTCCCCACTTTACGTTAGGGTTCCGTTCCTGACAGCTGACTTAAAGTGGATTTCGACTCAAGTTGGAACACACCTATAATTTGAACCTAGGTCTGAGGAGACTTGGGCAGTTGAGTCTGGAGAGGCAAAAGAACATGCAGTACATAAGCTATAGAAATAATCTAATTTTTCATTGCCTTATATAGTAAAACTACACTATATGTACAGTATACTAAATATAGAAATATTAAAGCACTACAGTAATACAAAATTGTACAGTACAATATGTCTTACCTTTACTCTCATATCCCCATTTCAGGTATCTTAATGCAAGATTTATTGCTAATGATCTACTTTAGTATTATTTTTATCAATGTATTATCATCATTAATTTTAGTATTACTACTGTTGCTATTATCATTTCTATTATTATTAGGTCCTTGTTTAACGTCATTCTGACTTACGTCATTTCGCCATTATGACAAAGGCCAAAAAAATAATTAAGAAATTATTAATAAATTTGTTTTTCGACCTACCTCCCTGGTTTGGTAAATTCAAACCGCCTGTGAGAGTGGCAGAGGAATACACTGCTTGGAGTACTGCTGTATTTATATTTATCAAATTAATGGCTTTATTATTTATTTGTTTATATAATTTGCTATATTGAAGGATTATATTGAATTTAGAAATAAAAATATCAAATGCATTGCTGTAAATACGATGTTATTCGAAATGCACACTGATTTGGGAGGAAGCGAGGCTCTTGCTTTCTCTATTACTCACGATCTGGAGCAAATTATCAAACATCCTACTCGCGTTCTTGATCGTCATGAGCATGCTGCAAACACTCTTGACCTATTTTTTACTTCTAACCCTTCAAACTACTCTTATTCTGTGCTTTCCCCTCTTGATAAAGCTGACCATTCTATGATCTCAGTCTCTTCCATTTTCGCTTCCCCACAACCAATCCCTCCTACTCAGCGCCGCCTTTGGCACTTTGAGCGTACCCAACATGAAAATTTGCGTAACTTTCTCTTTGACTTCCCATGGGATGACTACTGCTTTCGGTCCCGCGACCCTGATCAGGTAGCTCTAAAAGTTGCCGAGATCATGACCACGGGAATGGAGGCGTACATCCCCTCTTCTACAAAAACTTTCTCTCCCCCTAAACCTTGGTTTGACTGTGCCTGCTCCATGGCTATCCAGGCTAGGAATCAGGCTCACCGATCTTACCTAGCCTCTCCTTCCGATTTAACTCATCTGCTTTTATTATAGCTAGGAATCGCTGTACTATTCCTTCATAAGAAGGAAAGTTGATGACCTTTACTCCTCTCCCACTGACAAATGCTTCTGGTCCTTTGCCAACGTTCTGATGGTTCTATAGCTTGCTCTGCCACTGACAAACGATTCCAGCGCACCTGTTCCTCAATCTTTACCCCTCTCTAACCCTATGCCCTCCCTTATCCTTTCTTCATGCAAAGTTCATAAGGTTCTTCACTCGCTAAAGACGAACAAGGCATCTGGTCCCGATGGTATCCCTGCAAGGTTCCTTAAGGAGTTTGCAGATGAACTGGCTCCCGTGCTTTGCTGTCTTTTTTGCCTGATTCTGTCAACCAGTAGCTATCCTTCATCTTGGAAGCATGTTCTAGTTCAGCCTGTTCCTAAGAAGGGTAACCGCTCTATTCCTTCTAACTACTGACCTATTGCTCGAACCTCCTCTATTGCTAAAGTTTTTGAAACTTTGCTCAATTCTAACTTCTTGAAACGCCTTGAATCTAACTTGCTTATCTCCGATCACCAGTATGGCTTCCGCAAGGCAAGATCCACTGGTGATCTCCTGTCCTATCTTACTCACTGATGGTCATCTTCTCTGAGGAACTATGGGAAATCCTTTGTCGCCGCCCTTGATATCTCTAAGGCTTTTGACAGAGTCTGGCACAAGGCTCTGTTGACCAAATTCCCTGCCTATGGCTTTACCCCTTCTTTCTGTTCTCTGATTTTCAGTTTTCTTACTGACCGTTCTATATCTGTAGTTGTTGATGGCGCGACATCTAGCCCTTTCTCTGTTACCAGTGGTGTTCCACAGGGCTCTGTTCTTTCACCTACTCTGTTCCTTCTCTTCATCAATGATCTTGTACGATCCCCATCTTCATCTCTTCTTCATGCCTTTGCTGATGATTCTACCCTTCACTTTTGCTCTGCCTTTTCTTCACAACCTTCATCTGTTACTTGTAATCAATCCCGTATCACTCTTTCTTCTACTCTTAACTCCGATTTGCAGAGAGTATCTGAGTGGGGCACTAAAAATTTAGTTAAATTCAATGCCTCCAAGACACAGTTTCTGGCTATCTCTTTATCTTCTTCTCCCCCTGATAACCCTATTGTCTTCGAAACTAATGAAGTTTACCCTCTCAACTCTATCAACATATTAGGAACCACATAGCCTCTAACTTGTCTTGGAGGAATCACATAATCCAGATTTCTAGATCTTCATCCAAAATATTGGGGGTTTTGTTTCATTTTCGTTATTACTTTTCCTCTTTGCTGTTATTTGACATTTACAAAGGTCTTATCTGTCCCTGGTTAGAATACTGCTCACTCATCTGGAGTGCTTCTTCCTTTACTTATCTTCTTGATAGGGTTGAATCTAAGGCAATCAGACTAATTAATGATCCTTCTCTTACCTCTAACCTGGATTCTCTCTCTCTTCGCCGTAAGGTATCATCCCTTTCGCTTTTCTATCGCTACTACTTCCATCGCTGCTCTGATGAGTTGGCGAGTTGCATCCCTCCTCCACTGCCGAGGCTGCATAACACTCGCCAAGCGGCCTCATCTCACAGGTACTGTGTAGAGATTTGTAGCTCGCGGATTGGTCGGTGCAGCAACTGCTTCTTCCCATCTTCCACCAGACTCTGGAACTCTCTTCCTCCTTCTGTCTTTCCTAATTTTTATGACCTTTCATCCTTCAAAAAGCAGATCTATCGTCATCTCAGAGCCTACTCCTCCATATATCTGGGTCCTCTGTACTTTGACTGTGTTTTTCTGTGTGTTGTTTTCCTTTGTGTGACATTACTTCATCTCTGCCTTGTCCTTAACCTTTTTCTTTTCCTTCGTCTTGGAATTTTCTCGTGCCCGGCCTTTATTCATGAGGGCAGTTTCTGCCTGTCCCCGGTGTCACTCATAAAAAAAAAAATATAAAGAATACAAAGCTTGCAAACAGCTGTATTCGTATTTATCAAGTTAATGGCTTTATTTATTTGTTTATATATTTTGTTATGCACTCAGCTCTTGGAACAACGCGAGGATAGGTTCTCAGAGTGACGTGTAATGTAAAATTCGTGTAATGTAACCAGTCATTTACCATAAGAAGCAATGATAATAGGCATATATACATTCCACAACCGTACATAAACACACTATGCCAAAGATATAAGATAAATGAAATACCTTATATAAGTACATAGCAAAGCAGAAAGACTTGTAGTTATTTATAATAACATGCAAATAGTGTAGAGTATAAAAGATATACAGATATACAAATAAATACTGTACAGCAAAAAAAAATGAACAAACCCTTATCTGGAAACGTAAATAAAGATGACGTCAGCATTGTTTTAGCTTTTTCTCGCACTCACGCGTGTAGCTCGCGCATTTCATATTTTTTTACTCGTTATTTTTTGGAGACGTTATTCCAATTTCGCGTATTATAGCAACGCGCAAAAAGCGAGTTGAGTGTACAGTATTGAGGGATATAATGAATTTAAAAATAAAATACCTAACATATAACTGTAAATACGATTTTATTCGAAATACACACGAATACAGAGGTAGCAAACACAGCTTTATTCATATTTATCAATTTAATGGGACTACTTATTTATTTGTTTATATATTTGGTTATAAGTATTCAGATATTATGTTGAATTTAAAAAAAAGGCTCTAAATACAATTTTATTCAAAATACACACGAATACAAAGCTAGCAGACACAGCAGTGTTTTTATTTATCAAGTTAATGGCTTTATTTATTTATTTTTTATTTACAGTGCTTGGTTATATTGAAGAATTATATTAAATTTAAAAATGATACCAAGCATTTGTTTTATTTACAGTATATGGTTACATTGACAAATTAAATTAAAGTTTTTAAAAAATTTTAAACACATAGCTGTAAATACAATTCTATTCAAAATACACATGAATATAAAGCTAGCAAACACAGCTGTACTGTATTTGGATTTATCAAGTTAACGGCCTTATTTATTTATTTGTTTATAAATTTGGTTATAGTGAAGAATTATATAGAATTTAAAAAAAAAACACCAAACACAGCTGTAAATACGATTTTATTCGAATTACACACGAATACAAAGATAGCAAACACAGCTGTATATGTAGTTATTAAGCTAATAGCTTTATTTATTTGTTTTTTTATGTATTGTATTTGGTTACATTAAAGAATTATATTGAATTTATAAAAATACCAAACAGCTGTAAATACGATTTTATTTGAAATACACACAAATACAAAGCTAGCAAACACAACTGTACTGTATTTTTATTTATCAAGTTAATGGCCTTACTTATGTATTAGTTTATATATTTGGTTATAGTGATGAATTTTATTGAATTAAAAAACAAAAATACCAAACACATAGCTGTAAATACAATTTTATTCAAAACAGTTTGTTGAGCGTAGTGTAAGAACCAGGCATCATGCGGCATTAGAAGAGGGAGAAGAACCACCGCTCATTTTATTCCCGCCCTCCATATTGTGTTTAGTGGTTTTGTCTGCTCCCTCGTTGTGTTCACTCGTTACTGACTTTGCCTCCCAAGCGTGGTAGTGATAGTTCTAATGGCAGTTTCACTAAAAGAAGAGCCATCACCATGAAAATTAAAACTGAAGTGGTAAACTGTGCTGAAAAGGGATAATCTATGAACATTGGCCCCATTCTCGGATTAGCCCATACGACTTGGCCACAATCAGCAAACCACATTACTAAAAGTAAGGAATGCAGTACCTACAGTTTTGTATAGTATTTTTATGTTTATAAGTTTAGTTTTATTATACACTATCTTGCATTGAGAATTTATGGTACAGTATTATTTTCTGTAGATTATGTTCATTTGAGTCTCCAGACTCATCTGCCCCAGTCTCCTCAGCAGTTGCCTCTCCAGCTTCCTCCTGATAAGCCAGTCTCTTCCTCCCTATGCAAGCAAACCAAATGAGTAAAGCAATACAGAATCTACCATTTTGTACTATGCAGTATTATTGTAGTGTAATACAGTACAGATATTTTTCAATTTAAAAATGTAGTTTTATTATACAGTACCTGTATCTTTCTATAGATTAATGTAAATTTAGAGGGTAAGCAATATTATTAAGATTAGTTTTAGTATTTTTTTTATCATAAATTGCAAACATATAGTTTTTTCCAATGTTTTAAGTGATTTAATTTTAACATAGGTCCTGGGACCTAGGTTCGAATTTATGTGTGTTCTGACTTGCGTCAAAATCAGCTTTCAGTCAGCTGTCAGGAACGAAACCTTGATGTTAAACGAGGACCCACTGTATTATTATTATTATTATTATTATTATTGTTATTATTATTATTATTGCTGTTTTTATTATCATCATCATCTGTTCACTTGTTAGCTATATTCTGGTCACTGTAAATATATGTATTACCCTCTTACTTATTTGTTCAATTACATGTCTACTTATAAGTGTACTCTTAGTTTTGTAAAAGAATAGCCATTGTAAGAAAATTAAATAAATTTTTGTTTGTTTGTTTGTTTGTTACTCTTGTGCTTGGTTTGCACACTGGAAGGGACATTGCAAGGGATGGTAACCCCCTTTCCTAATTATTTCTGCTAACACACTGGGAAACTTTTACTGCTCTCTCATCACGACTACTTAGCAGCTTCACATTGCACCCTTAGGTTATGCAAATTAGCACAACTCTTAAAACGATTAAGCCAACCCCCTACTGGCCACAAACTTTTCACTTTCAATCCCTTTTCCGAGCATTTTACTATTTAAACTTTAATTTCCATTGTGATGGCTTTTCATTTCTTCATATCACCACCACGCTTTGGAGACATTGTAATACACCTTGTTCGCTTTTTCCGCGTTTTTGTTAACCGCAAAATTGCAATAACGCCTTCTGGCTAGTACAGTTGTAATGTGCTGGCCTCGCATTTGCGAGGTCTACAGATCGGTTCCCTTTCAGGACCGAGAGTTTAAGCTGTTTACTGGGAAGGTTACTGCTGTGGCTGGACATCACAGTGGGAGGTTGGGGCTTGCACCGGCTGACGCTCGCCAGAGCAGGGGCGATGCCTCTGATAGGAGGGTTAAAACAGCAAACTTTAACTTTAAACTTTTAACGCCCCTAAAGAATAATAGTAAAAAAAATACGAAATTCGTGAATAATGGCCATGCAAAAAATTTATTTTTGTTTTTTAATTTTAGTAAAAAAAAATCGACCGCCTTGGAGGCACTTTTTCGCCATCCTCCTCCTCTTCTACCACTTAATGCGATCGGATATTATAAAGATATTGGAAAAAAAGCATTAAGAACAAACCACAAACATATTTTCAATATACAGTAATCCCTCGCTCTATCGAGATTCACCTCTCGCGAATTCACTGTATCGCGATATATATATATATATATATATATATATATATATATATATATATATATATATATATATATATATATATATATATATATATATCCAATTAAGCACATTACATATGTGAAAACATGAATCATTTTTTACCCCAACCGAGACTCGAACCTAGGACTTATGATTACTAAGTCAAGGTGCTACCACTACCCCACAGAAGGTTAAAAGGAATCCAACCTTATAGCTTATATCTGCTATACTTAGGGATGAACGCATTCTAACTGAATGCCACTATGTTCATATTACAGATTCCCCAACCTCACTCGTGGCTTCATTTTAGCATTTAATTCAATTCCCAATCTCAATTGGGCCATGAAATTACCAATTAAGCACATTACATATGTGAAAACATGAATCATTTTTTACCCCAACCGGGACTCGAACCTAGGACTTATGATTACTAAGTCAAGGAATCTGTAATATGAACATAGCGGCATTCAGTTAGAATGCGTTCATTCCTAAGTATAGCAGATATAAGCTATAAGGTTGGATTCCTTTTAACCTTCTGTGGTGTAGTGGTAGCGCCTTGACTTAGTAATCATAAGTCCTAGGTTCAAGTCCCGGTTGGGGTAAAAAATGATTCATGTTTTTACATATGTAATGTGCTTAATTGGTTATTTCATGGCCCAAATGAGATTGGGAATTGAATTAAATGCTAAAATGAAGCCATGAGTGAGGTTGGGGAATCTGTAATATGAACATAGTGGCATTCAGCTAGAATGCGTTCATTCCTAAGTATAGCAGATATAAGCTATAAGGTTGGAATCCTTTTAACCTTCTGTGGTGTAGTGGTAGCGCCTTGACTTAGTAATCATAAGTCCTAGGTTCGAGTCCTGGTTGGGGTAAAAAATGATTCATATATATATATATATATATATATATATATATATATATATATATATATATATATATATATATATATATATATATATATATATATATATATATATATATATATATATATATATATATATATATATATATATATATATATATATATATATATATATATTTTATTTATTTATTTTTGTTTTTGCACTAGGATGGGCCAAAAAATGATAAAATAAAACAGCCTTTATCAGGCTGTAAAGAGAAACAGAGATGGAGAGTATAATGACCTGTCAGATGTTAAGGGATTATGAAAGATGTGTAATGAATCTCCAGCTCTCTGCTGGGTTTTAATGTACCTCTGCATTACTTTCATGATGTCTATTCCAATAATTCTCCTTACATCTTCTTCTTCTTCTTATTTTTATTATTATTATTATTATTGGCAACAATAATTTTCCTTTGATGATGATTGTGGAATTATCATCATTATTATTATTATTATTATTATTATTATTATTATTATTATTATTATTATTATTATTATTATTATTATTATTATTATCATCATTATTATTAAGGGTTCATCATTGTTTGTACATCTGTTGGTGTATTTGCTTTAATAACTGTGTACAGTGCCCCTCCCTAGTTGGCTGGGACAGAGATAGACTGGGGGATTGGGTAGAATAGAATGTTGGAGAGAGAGAGAGAGACATCTTTAATTAATTCTTGTTCATTCAACCAAAACTACATTATTTATTGTAAAAATAATGGTTTAATTACAAATTCGTAATAATAATGATATTAATAATAATAATTATAATAATAATAATAATAATAATAATAATAATCTCCACAATCATCATCAAAGGAAAATTATTGTTAAAAATAATAATAATAATAATAATAATAATAAAAATAATAATAATAATAATAATAATGATAATAATAATAATAATAATAATAATAATAATAATAATAATAATAATAATAATAATAAGATCTAAGGAGAATTTTTGGAATCGACATCATGAGAGTAATGTAGAGGTATATTACAACCCAAGAGCTGGATATTCATTACACATATTTTATAATCCCTTCACAACTGACAGGTCATTACACTCTCCATCTGTTTCTCTTTACAGCCTGATAAAGGCTGGTTTATTTTATAATTTTTTGATCCATCCTGGGGTCACAATAATCTTAAAAAAAAAGAAAAATGTTTTTTCTTTTTAAAAGGTGTTCCTACTTCGCAAAAATTCACCTAACCCTCGTGATAAACGAGGGATCACTGTAATATCGTCAGGGAAATAGCGTGTGAGGATGCATCAGCTGATACGAAAGTGGCAAAACATTTGCAGATAGAGGTTCGTTCTCCCGCATCCTCCTCCTCTTTTACTGCTTAATGCGATCAGATATTATGAGGAAAATGGAAAAAAAGTAATAAGAACAAACGGTAAACAAATTTTCGATATAATATCTTCAGGGAAATAGCGTGCGAGGGTGCATCAGCCGGTACGGAAGTGTGACAAAACGTTTGTCGTTAGAGGTTCGTTCTCCCGCATCCTTCTCCTCTTGTACCTCTTAATGCGATTGAATATTATGAAGAAAATTGAAAAAAAAAGCATTAAGAACATACAGAAAGCAAATTTTCGATATAACATTATCAGCGAAATAGCATGCGAGGGTGTATCAGCTAATACGGAAGTGTGACAAAACGTTTGCCGATAAAGGTTCGTTCTCCCGCATCCTCCTCTTCTTGTACCTCTTAATGCGATCGAATATTATAAAGAAAATTGAGAAAAAGCATTAAGAACAAACAGCAAACAAACTTTTGATATATTGTCAGGGAAATATCGTGTAGAGAATATATATATTTCATTTGAGTTTCCCCGATATACATTTTCTTTGTAATGAATTATATAGTTTTCTTTTTCTCTCAGCTAACTTTGTTTACGTTTAAATTTCGTGCAGCACGGTCGATATATAAAGATAGAATAATGTTTAGAACCAAGTAATATTAATATTTAATATATACCCCTTAATCTTGAAAATAAGATAAACCTCAAATAGAGTGAGTAAATAAATATTTTAAGAATAAGATATTGTGCCTGAACAGTGATAAGCATCAGCTGATACAGAAGCAGCAAAATGTTTGCCGATAGGGGTTCGTTCTCCTGCATCCTCCTCCTCTTTCTACTGCTTAGTACGATCAGACATTATGAAGATAATGGAAAAAAAGCATTAAGAACAAACAGCAAACATACTTTCGATATAATATTGTCAGGGAAATAGCGTGCGAGGGTGCATCAGCTGATATGGAGGCGGCAAAACGTTTGCATCCTTGTGCTCGCCACCACCATGCACGTCCCAGTGTATGCTTGTTGCCCACCGCATAATAAGAGTGCATTAATTTGTTTACTGTACAGTAATTCTGTGTATCTTCTCTACTGTGCACTATTTACATGTTAATATAAATAACTACTTGTCTTTCTGCTTTGTTGTGTACTTATAAAATATGTTTTACTATCTTATATCTTTGGTATAGTGTGTCTATGGACGATTGTGGAACGAGCTATGCCCATTATCATTGTTTCCTATGGAAAATTACTCGTTGTTTTATGTGATTTTCGATTTATCCGTCACTTCTGAGAACCTATCTCCGTGTTATTACAAGAACAAGGTGTATCAGTAACGAGCAAAACTAACTAGAGAACAGACAAAAACTAGACGCAATATGTCTGGTAAGAGTAAACTGAGCTGTGCTTTTTCTTCTTCAAATGCTATGTTAAGCTAGAACCTTACACGACACTCAACAAACTATTTAAAATAAAATCCTGTTTACAACTATGTGTTGGGTATTTTTTTTCTAAATTCAATATAATCCTTCAGTATAACCAAATATATAAACAGATAAATTAATAAAGCCATTCACATGATAAATATGAATACAGCTGTCTATTCGTGTGTATTTCAAATAAAATTGTATTTACTGCTATTTGTTTTTTTTTAAATTCTATATAATCATTCAGTATAACCAAATATAAAACAAATCAAAATTTAAGCCATTAACTTGAGTAATATGAATACAGCTCTGCTGCTAGCTGTGTATTCATTCGCCATGCTCACAAACTGTTTTAGGTACGCAGTTTGAATTTAACGCACCAGCCAGGTGGGTTGAAAAATTAATTTATTAATTATTTATTGGACTCCGTCGTAAAATCGAAACGACGTTTTATGTGGACCCTCTATTTATATATATATATATATATATATATATATATATATATATATATATATATATATATATATATATATATATATATATATATATATATATATATATATATATATATATATATAGTAATTCCTCACTCTATTGCGGTTCACCTATCGCGGATTCACTGTATCGCGGTTATTATTATTATTATTATTATTATTATTATTATTATTATTTTTTTTTTAATTTATTTATTTATTTTTTTTTATAAAGATTATTGTGATGCCAGGATGGGCCCAAAAATGATAAAATAAAACAGCCTTTATCAGGCTGAAAAGAGAAACAGAGATGGAGGGTGTAATGACCTGTCCGCTCTTAAGGGATTATGAAATTTGTGTATTGAATATCCAGCTCTCTGCTGGGTTTTAATATACCTCTGCATTACTTTCATGATGTCTATTCCAGTAATTCTCTGTAGATCTTATTATTGGCAACAATAATTTTCCTTTGGTGATGATTGTGGAGATTATCATGATTATTATTATTATTATTATTATTATTATTATTATTATTATTATTATTATTATTATTAAGGGCTCATCATTATTTGTACATCTGTTGGTTTATTTACTTTAATATATGTGTACAGTGCCCCTCCCTAGTTGGCTGGGACAAAGAGAGTGGGGGGAGTTGGGTAGAATAGAATGTTGGAGAGAGAGAGAGAGAGAGAGAGACATCTTTAATTAACTTTTGTTCATTTAACCAAAACTAGTAGTAGGTTTGCCATGGCATCAGCCGCCCGTTGAAAGACTACGACTGAAGGTATTAGGATGCAACTAGGACTGGTCCAGACAGTTCCAGGTTGAGTCTTCCTTCAGGACGGTTCTTTCCTCATGCCTACATCTACACTGAATATTCTGGCATATTCATTACACATCTCTTGCTATCCCATTACATTTGCCAAGTCACAACATTCTGCACATCTGTCTCTTTTACTTTCCTTTTCCTCACATTTTGTCATTATTTATGGACGGTTCACAGCTAATGGCCCCCAGTACCCGGCATAGTGGGGTGCGAAGAATCTCCGGGGATCGTGTTGACTCCACCATTGGCTTGAGGGCAGACACGCCTGGTGGTAGTAATGGTTCTGCTCTTAAGCTTGCACCTCCCAATAGATCTGCTTCTTTCACTCTTCACTATTCAAACATTCGTGGGCTGAACTCTAATCTTGTGTCTGTGGAACAGCACTTGGGCACTTTCCTCCCTAACCTCCTCCTCCTATCTGAAACCCAGTTGTCTATACATGCTTCCACTGACCCTTTCCAAATCTCCCACTATAATCTGTATACTCGTTTTCGTTCCAAAGGTGGGGTCTGTGCTTACTTCAACATTAACACTCCTACTGTGAGGCTCATGGACCTTGAATCTCCTGACTTTGATGTTCTCTCGCTAAAAGTCTATCTCTCCACTACCACTATCAGCCTTTGCTTCTGCTACTGTTCTCCAAACTCCACCGAGTTTGTGTCTTTCGTTGAATATCTCTCCTCGTGCCATGAGTCCTTGCTATCTTCTCACCCACATGCCGAAGTTCTCTACATTGGAGACTTCAGTGTACACCATAGTGAGTGGCTTCATTCTTCTCACACTGATGTGGGAGGAAGCGAGGCTCATGCTTTCTCTATTACTCACGATCTGGAGCAAATTATCAAACATCCTACTCGCGTTCCTGATCGTCACGAACTTGCTGAAAACACTCTTGACATATTTTTTACTTCTATTCCTTCAAACTACTCTCATTCTGTGCTTTCCCCTCTTGGTAAATCTGACCACTCCATGATCTCTGTCTCTTCCATTTTCGCTCCCCCACCACCAATCCCTCCTACTCAACGCCGCCTTTGGCACTTCGAGCGAACCCAATATGAAAATTTGCGTAACTTTCTCTTTGACTTCCCATGGGATGACTATTGCATTCGGTCCCGCAACCCTGATCGGGTAGTCTTAAAAGTTGCCGAGATCATAACCGCGGGAATGGAGGCATATATCCCCTCTTCTACAAAACCTTTCTCTCCCCCTAAACCTTGGTTTGACCATGCCTGCTCCATGGCTATCCAGGCTAGGAATCAGGCTCGCCGATCTTACCAGGCCTCTCCTTCCGACTTAACTCGCTCTGCTTTTATTATAGCTAGGAATCGCTGTACAGCTTAGATTCGAAGGTCTAAGGCTTCCTTTATAAGAAGGAAAGTTGATGACCTTAACTCCTCTCCCACTGACAAATGCTTCTGGTCCTTAGCCAAAAACCTCTCCAAAAACTTCTGTAGCTCAAGCTTTCCCCCTCTCATTCGTTCTGATGGTTCTATTGTTTGCTCTCCCACTGACAGAGCCACTCTCTTTGGCTCTCATTTTTCTGCCAACTCTTCTATCAACGATTCCAGCGCACCTGTTCCTCAGTCTTTTCCCCTCTCTAACCCTATGCCCTCCCTTATCTTTTCTTCACGCAAAGTTCGTAAAGTTCTTCGCTCACTAAAGACAAACAAGGCATCTTGTCCCGATGGTATCCCTGCAAGGTTCCTTAAGGAGTTTGCAGATGAACTGGCTCCCGTGCTTTGCCGTCTTTTTCGCCTCATTCTGTCAACCAGTATCTATCCTTCATCTTGGAAACATGCTCTAGTTCAACCTGTTCCTAAGAAGGGTGACCGCTCTATTCCTTCTAACTACCGACCTATTGCTCTGACCTCCTCTATTGCTAAAGTTTTCGAAACTTTGCTTAATGCTCACTTCTTGAAACGCCTTGAATCTAACTCACTTATCTCCGATCATCAGTACGGCTTCCGCAAGGCAAGATCCACTGGTGATCTCCTGTCCTATCTTACTCATGTATGGTCATCTTCTCTGAGGAACTATGGGGAATCCTTTGTCATCGCCCTTGATATCTCTAAGGCTTTTGACAGAGTCTGGCACAAGACTCTGTTGGCCAAACTCCCTGCCCATGGCTTTACCCCTTCTTTCTGTTCTCTGATTTCCAGTTTTCTTACTGACCGTTCTATATCTGCAGTTGTTTATGGTGCAACATCTAGCCTTTTCTCTGTTTCCTGTGGTGTTCCACAGGCCTCTGTTCTTTCACCTACTCTCTTCCTTCTCTTCATCAATAATCTTCTACAATCCCCATCTTCCTCTCTTCTTCATGCCTTTGCCGATGATTCTACCCTTCACTTTTCCTCTGCCTTTTCTTCACAACCTTCATCTGTTACTCGTAATCAATCTCGTATCACTCTTTCTTCTACTCTTAACTCCGATTTGCAGAGAGTATCTGAATGGGGCACTCAAAATTTAGTTAAATTCAATGCCTCCAAGACACAGTTTCTGGCTATTTCTTTATCTTCTTTTCCTCCTGATAACCCTATTGTCTTCGAAACTAATGAAATTTACCCTCTTAACTCTATCAATATATTAGGAATCCATATAGCCTATAACTTGTCTTGGAGGAATCACATAATCCATATTTCTAAATCTTCATCCAAAGAATTGGGGTTTTGTTTCGTTTTCGTTATCACTTTTCCTCATTGCAGTTACTTAAAGTTTACAAAGGTCTTATCCGCCCCTGCTTAGAATACTGCTCACACATTTTGGGTGCTTCTTCCTTTACGTATCTTTTTGATAGGGTTGAATCTAAGGCAGTCAAGACTCATTATTGATCCTTCTCTTACTTCTAACCTGGATTCTCTCTCTCTTCGCCGTAAGGTATCTTCCCTTTCGCTTTTCTATCGCTACTACTTCCATGGCTGTTCTGATGAGTTGGCGAGTTGCATCCCTCCTCCACTGCCGAGGCTGCGTAACACTCGCCAAGCGGCCTCATCTCACAGGTACTGTGTGGAGATTTGTAGCTCGTTGATTGGTCGGTGCAGCGACTGCTTCTTCCCATCTACCTCCAAACTCTGGAACTCTCTTCCTCCTTCTGTCTTTCCTAATTTTTATGACCTTTCATCCTTCAAAAAGCAGATCTATCGTCATCTCAGAGCCTAGTCCTCCATATCTCTGGGTCCTCTTTACTTTGACTGTTTTTTTCTGTCTGTCTTTTTCCTTTGTGTGACATTACCTCGTCTCTGCCTTGTCTTTAACCTTTTTCTTTTCCTTCGTCTTGGTATTTTCTCGTGCCAGGGCCTTTGTTGATGAGAGCAGTTTCTGCCTGTCCCGGTGTCACACTCTTAAAAAAAGAAAATAAATAAAAAAATTTATTGTAAAAATAATGGTTTGATTACAAATTTGTAATAATAATGATGATAATAATAATAATAATGATAATAATAATAATAATAATAATAATAATAATAATAATAATAATAATAATAATCTCCACAATCAACATCAAAGGAAAACTGTTGTTAATAATAATAATAATAATAATAATAGTAATAAGATCTAAGGAGAATTTTTGGAATAGACATCATGATAGTAATGCAGAGGTATATTAAAACGCAGCAGAGAGCTGGATATTCATTACACATCTTTTATAATCCCTTCACATCTGACAGGTCATTACAAGGGTGATAATTAATAAAGTTTTAAAATTCATGATCAAACCAGAACTCGTAACGGATAATGGCTTTAAGCTTGATAAATTTAGGTTCAGTAATGAAATTGGTGAAAATTGGCTTGGTAATACCGTAGAGTATCATGCATGTAACAGGATTCCTAGTAGGATAATAAATGTCAATATATATATATATATATATATATATATATATATATATATATATATATATATATATATATATATATATATATATATATATATATATATATATATATATATATATACACGACAGTGTTCCCCCCATACCACGGTAGTTCGGTTTCGGGACCCGGCGCAAACCAGGAAATCCGCGGAGTAGGATCAGCATATATGTACATAGATATTTTAATATATTTTTATGCTTACACTGTATAAACCCTCCCTGTACTGTTAAAAAAAACACTTTACATTATAAATAACAGCAAGCAACGTAGTTTTTTATGAAGGTGATAGGAAAACTTACCGTGATTGAGGTGATGATGACTTGACATACATAGGTACAGTATTTTACAATAATTTTTACGTTTACGTAAAATAGCGGCCGACATCCACAAACTTTTTTCCTTCTTTCAACATATCTAAGAGTTTCACTTTATCTACAATGGTTAACATTTTCCTTTGCCGCTTAGGCTCACTACAAGAAGCCTTAGAAGATGAAGGATGCTTGGGAGGCATTGCAAATGTTAAAATATGCGAGTAAAAAAATCACAAGCAATACATATTAATAATAATAAGCACAACATGAATGGCGCGCACGAGTGAGGCGAGACAATGGAAGATGGTGGAAGCCTTTGTCGGAAACGCTGATAGCGGTATCGTATTTTACATGTTGCAATACTGTTAGTATTTATGTTTTTTACTATTTTTTACTGTTTTATTTTTCTTAGGCTAAGAAATACGTTTTTTTTTATCAATAAAATCATGAAACTACTGGAAATATAAATATATGTGCTAGCTCACATAGCTGCGACCCCAATACATTGTACACTATCGAACACAAGCAAAACGTTTAATAAGCACTACGTGAATGGCGCACACGTGAGTTAGACTGAACGAGTCTTTGTATGAAACGCTGATAGCGATATTGTATTTTACATGTTGCAATACTGTTAGTATTTATGTTTTTTACTATTTTTTACTGTTTTATTATTCTTAGGCTAATAAATACATTTTTTTATCAATAAAATCATGAAACTACAGGAAATATAAATATATATGTTAGCTCACGTAGCTGCGACCCCAATACATTGTACGCTATCGAACACTATTTCGCATGATGCAATATTGTGAGTTATACTGTACGTACGTATATCATCCATTTATTAGTACAATGTACATTAATTTAAAATTCGTTTACTTATTTGATTATTGTACTAAATCTATTGTATTCATTGTAATTTGGACCAAATAATCCTTTTGTAAAGATTATACTGTACTTTTCAAAAGAGGTGGTCAATAAACTTATATATCTATCTATCTATCTAAATTTATGGTTTTTACTATTTTTTACTGTATTATTATTCGTAGGCTGGGAAGTAAATTATTTTTATCAATTAGATAATGAAATATGTTTTTTTTTCAATAAAAAAAATTTAAATACTGAGAATTTTTTTTTTTAATATTTTTGCATATACCCATAAAATAAAATAATAATTTATAAAAAAAAAACGCGATGCAGTGAGAACGCGAACCAAGAAACGCGAATAACCAGGGGAACACTGTATATATATATATATATATATATATATATATATATATATATATATATATATATATATATATATATATATATATATATATATATATATATAGTGTTGATGACGATCTTTTCTTATCGTATTCCTCTTTGTACTCGTAGTAGAAGTGTAAAAAAATGAAAAAAAAAATGTTTTTTTTCAAAGGTGTTCCTACTTTGCTGAACTTCACCTATCACGGCCGGTCCCGGAACCGAACCCCCGTGATAAACGAGGGTTTACTGTATATATATATATATATATATATATATATATATATATATATATATATATATATATATATATATATATATATATATATATATATATATATATATATATAATATAATAAACCAGATATGCACATTACATATGTGAAAACATGAAACATTTTTTACCCCGACCGGGACTCGAACCTAGGACTTATGATTACTAAGTCAAGGCGCTACCACTACACCACAGAAGGTTAAAAGGAATCCAACCTTAGAGTTTATATCTGCTATACTTAGGAATGAACGCATTCTAACTGAATGCCATTATGTTCATATTACAGATTCCCCAACCTCACTCGTGGCTTATTTTAGTATTTAATTCAATTCCCAATCTCATTCGGGCCATTAAATAACCAGATAAGCACATTACATATGTGAAAACATGAATCATTTTTTACCCCGACCGAGACTCGAACCTAGGACTTATGATTACTAAGTCAAGGCGCTACCACTACACCACAGAAGGTTAAAAGGAATCCAACCTTATAGCTTATATCTGCTATACTTAGGAATGAACGCATTCTAACTGAATGCCACTATGTTCATATTACAGATTCCCCAACCTCACTCGTGGCTTCATTTTAGCATTTAATTCAATTCCCAATCTCATTCGGGCCATTAAATAACCAGATAAGCACATTACATATGTGAAAACTTGAATCATTTTTTACCCCAACCGGGACTCCAACCTAGGACTCATGATTACTAAGTCAAGGCGCTACCACTACACCACAGAAGGTTGAAGGATTCCAACCTTATAGCTTATATCTGCTATACTTAGGAATGAACGCATTCTAACTGAATGCCACTATGTTCATATTACAGATTCCCCAACCTCACTCGTGGCTTCATTTTAGCATTTAATTCAATTCCCAATCTCATTCGGGCCATTAAATAACCAGATAAGCACATTACGTATGTGAAAACATGAATCATTTTTTACCCCGACCGGGACTCGAACCTAGGACTTATGATTACTAAGTCAAGGCACTACCAAAACACCTCAGAGGGTTAAAAGGAATCCAACCTCATAGCTTGTATCTGCTATACTTAGGAATGAACGCATTCTAACTGAATGCCACTATGTTCATATTACAGATTCCCCAACCTCACTCATGGCTTCATTTTAGCATTTAATTCAATTCCCAATCTCATTTGGGCCATGAAATAACCAATTAAGCACATTACATATGTGAAAACATGAATCATATTTTACCCCAACCGGGACTCGAACCTAGGACTCATGATTACTAAGTCAAGGCGCTACCACTACACCACAGAAGGTTAAAAGGAATCCAACCTTATAGCTTATATCTGCTATACTTAGGAATGAACGCATTTTAACTGAATGCCACTATGTTCATATTACAGATTCCCCAACCTCACTCGTGGCTTCATTTTAGCATTTAATTCAATTCCCAATCTCATTCGGGCCATTAAATAACCAGATAAGCACATTACGTATGTGAAAACATGAATCATATTTTACCCTGACTTGGACTCGAACCTAGGACTTATGATTACTAAGTCAAGGTGCTACCACTACACCACAGAGGGTTAAAAGGAATCCAAGCTCATAGCTTATATCTGCTATACTTAGGAATGAACGCATTTTAACTGAATGCCACTATGTTCATATTACAGATTCCCCAACCTCACTCGTGGATTCATTTTAGCATTTAATTCAATTCCCAATCTCATTCGGGCCATGAAATAACCAATTAAGCACATTATATATGTGAAAACATGAATCATTTTTTACCCCGACCGGGACTCAAACCTAGGACTTATGATTACGAAGTCAAAGCACTACCACTACACCACAGAAGGTTAAAAGGAATCCAACCTTATAGCTTATATCTGCTATACTTAGGAATGAACGCATTCTAACTGAATGCCACTATGTTCATATTACAGATTCCCCAACCTCACTCGTGGCTTCATTTTAGCATTTAATTCAATTCCCAATCTCATTCGGGCCATTAAATAACCAGATAAGCACAATACATATGTGAAAACATGAATCATATTTTGCCCCAATCGGGACTCGAACCTAGGACTTATGATTACTAAGTCAAGGTGCTACCACTACACCACAGAAGGTTAGAAGGAATCCAATCTTATAGCTTATATCTGCTATACTTAAGAATGAACGCATTCTAACTGAATGCCACTATGTTCATATTACAGATTCTCCAACCTCACTCGTGGTTTCATTTTAGCATTTAATTCAATTCCCAATCTCATTTGGGCCATTAAATAACCAGATAAGCACATTACATATGTGAAAACATGAATCATTTTTTACCCCAACCGGAACTCGAACCTAGGACTTATGATTACTAACTCAAGGCGCTACCACTACACCACAGAAGGTTAGAAGGAATCCAACCTTATAGCTTATATCTGCTATACTTGGAATGAACGCATTCTAACTGAATGCCACTATTTTCATATTACAGATTCCCCAACCTCACTCGTGGCTTCATTTTAGCATTTAATTCAATTCCCAATCTCATTCGGGCCATTAAATAACCAGATAAGCACATTACGTATGTGAAAACATGAATCATTTTTTACCCCGACCGGGACTCGAACCTAGGACTTATGATTACTAAGTCAAGGCACTACCAAAACACCTCAGAGGGTTAAAAGGAATCCAACCTCATAGCTTGTATCTGCTATACTTAGGAATGAACGCATTCTAACTGAATGCCACTATGTTCATATTACAGATTCCCCAACCTCACTCATGGCTTCATTTTAGCATTTAATTCAATTCCCAATCTCATTTGGGCCATGAAATAACCAATTAAGCACATTACATATGTGAAAACATGAATCATATTTTACCCCAACCGGGACTCGAACCTAGGACTCATGATTACTAAGTCAAGGCGCTACCACTACACCACAGAAGGTTAAAAGGAATCCAACCTTATAGCTTATATCTGCTATACTTAGGAATGAACGCATTTTAACTGAATGCCACTATGTTCATATTACAGATTCCCCAACCTCACTCGTGGCTTCATTTTAGCATTTAATTCAATTCCCAATCTCATTCGGGCCATTAAATAACCAGATAAGCACATTACGTATGTGAAAACATGAATCATTTTTTACCCCGACCGGGACTCGAACCTAGGACTTATGATTACTAAGTTAAAGCGCTACCACTACACCACAGAAGGTTAAAAGGAATCCAACCTTATAGCTTATATCTGCTATACTTAGGAATGAACGCATTCTTACTGAATGCCACTATGTTCATATTCCAGATTCCCCAACCTCTCTCGTGGCTTCATTTTAGCATTTAATTCAATTCCCAATCTCATTCGGGCCATTACATAACCAGATAAGCACATTACATATATGAAAAGTTGAATAATTTTTTACCCCGACTGGGACTCGAACCTAGGACTTATGATTACTAAGTCAAGGCGCTACCACTACACCACAGAAGGTTAAAAGGAATCCAACCTTATAGCTTATATCTGCTATACTTAGGAATGAACGCATTCTAACTGAATGCCACTATGTTCATATTACAGATTCCCCAACCTCACTCGTGGCTTCATTTTAGCATTTAATTCAATTCCCAATCTCATTCGGGCCATTAAATAACCAGATAAGCACATTACATATGTGAAAACATGAATCATTTTTTACCCCGACCGGGACTCGAACCTAGGACTTATGATTACTAAGTCAAGGCGCTACCACTACACCACAAAAGGTTAAAAGGAATCCAACCTTATAGCTTATATCTGCTATACTTAGTAATGAATGCATTCTAACTGAATGCCACTATGTTCATATTACAGATTCCCCAACCTCACTCGTGGCTT
Organism: Halocaridina rubra; assembly: GCA_037179515.1. Classification (NCBI taxonomy): domain Eukaryota; kingdom Metazoa; phylum Arthropoda; class Malacostraca; order Decapoda; family Atyidae; genus Halocaridina; species Halocaridina rubra. The sequence goes on along the minus strand of JAXCGZ010000491.1, from coordinate 30,772 downwards.
CATTTTAGCATTTAATTCAATTCCCAATCTCATTCGGGCCATTAAATAACCAGATAAGCACATTACGTATGTGAAAACATGAATCATTTTCTACCCTGACCTGGACTCGAACGTAGGACTTATGATTACTAATTCAAGGCGCTACCACTACACCACAGAAGGTTAAAAGGAATCCAACCTCATAGATTATATCTGCTATACTTAGGAAGGAACGCATTCTAACTGAATGCCACTATGTTCATATTACAGATTCCCCAACCTCACTCGTGGCTTCATTTTAGCATTTAATTCAATTCCCAATCTCATTCGGGCCATGAAATAACCAGATAAGCACATTACATATGTGAAAACATGAATCATTTTTTACCCCGACCGGGACTCGAACCTAGGACTTATGATTACGAAGTCAAGGCGCTACCTCTACACCACAGAAGGTTAAAAGGAATCCAACCTTATAGCATATATCTGCTATACTTAGGAACGAACGCATTCCAACTGAATGCCACTATGATCATATTACAGATTCCCCAATAGCATCCCATGTACTATCTCACGTAGGTGCGACTCTTTGTGTTTTCCAAGACGCCAATGTGCTATCGTACAATAATTTACATGGTGTAATACTGTGAATAAATTTGTTTTTTTTTACTGTTTTATTCTTAGGCTAAGAAATACGTTTTTTTATCAATAAAATCATGAAACAACTGGAAATATAAATATATTTGCTAGCTCACGTAGCTGCGACCCCAATACATTGTACCCTATCGGACACTATTTCGTATGATGTATTACTGTGAATTATACTGTACGTACGTATATCATTCAGTTATTAGTACAATGTATATTAATTTAAAATTCATTTATTTATTTGTTGATTGTACAAAATCTATTCTATTTATTCATTGTAATTTGGACCAAATATTCCTTTTGTAAAGATTATACTTTTGAAAAGAGGTGGTCAATAAACGTATCTATCTATTTATCTATCTATCTAAATTTATGTTTTTTACTTTTTTTTACTGTTTTTTTTTATCAATGAAGTATGTTTTTGCAATAAAAAAATGAAAATACTGAGAATATTAGTTTTTTTAATATTTTGATATTTTTGCATATACCCAAAATATAAAATAATAATTTGCCAAAAAAAAAAACGTGGTACAGTGAAAACGCGAACCAAGAAACGCAATCCAGCGGGGGATCAATGTGTATATATATATATATATATATATATATATATATATATATATATATATATATATATATATATATATATATATATATATATATATATATATATATATATATATATATCATCTTCTTTATCTTCATCTTTTCCCACTTTTATGTGGGGTCGGTATTTCTGGCCAGTTATCTGTACTGGCCATATTTTGGTTTTGGCAAAATTTTTATGGCTGGATGCCCTTCCTGCCACCAACTCTCCCCATCTACCCGGGCTTGGGACCGGCACCAAGTTGAGGCTGGCTTGCCCCCCTCAGTGGCTGGGTTTATATATACAGTAAACTCTCGCTCTATTGCGATTCACCTCTTGCGAATTCACTGTATCGCGATTTATTTTTGGCCCAATATATATATATATATATTTATTTATTTTTTTTATTTTTTATTTATTTTTTTTATTTTTATTTTTTTTAAAGATTATTGTGAGACCAGGATGGGCCAAAAAATTATAAAATAAAACAGACTTTATCAGGCTGTTAAGAGAAACAGAGATGAAGAGTGTAATGACCTGTCAGATGTGAAGGGATTATAAAAGATGTGTAATGAATATCCAGCTCTCTGCTGGGTTTTAATATACGTCTGCATTACTTTCATGATGTCTATTCCAATAATTCTCCTTAGATCTTATTATTATTATTATTATTATTATTATTATTATTATTATTGGCAACAATAATTTTCCTTTGATGATGATTGTGGAGATCATTATCAATATTATTATTATTGTTATTATTATTATTATTGTTATTATTATTATTATTATTATTATTATTATTATTATTAAGGGCTCATCATTGTTTGTACATCTGTTGGTTTATTTACTTTAATAACTATGTACAGTGCCCCTCCCTAGTTGGCTGGGACAAAGAGAGTGTGGGGGGTTGGGTAGAATATAATGTTGGAGAGAGAGAGAGAGAGAGAGAGAGAGAGAGAGAGAGAGAGAGAGAGAGATCTTTAGTTAACTCTTGTTCATTCAACCAAAACTACATTATTTATTGTAAAAATAATTATCATCATCATCAAAGGAAAATTATTTTTTAAAATAATAATAATAATATTAATGATAATAATAATATCTAAGGAGAATTTTTGGAATAGACATCATGAGAGTAATGCAGAGGTATAATAAAACCCAGCAGATAGCTGGAAATTCATTACACATCTTTTATAATCCCTTCACATCTGACTGGTCATTACACTCTCCATCTGTTTCTCTTTACAGTCTGATAAAGGCTGTTTTATTTTATCATTATTTGGTCCAACCTGGTGTCACAATAATCTTTAAAAAAAAAAATAATAATAATAATTTTTTTTTTTTTTAAAGGTGTTCCTACTTCACGAAAATTCACCTATTGCGACGGGTCCCAGAACCTAACCCTTGCGATAAGCGAGAGATCACTGTATATATATATATATATATATATATATATATATATATATATATATATATATATATATATATATATATATATATATATATACAGTGATCTTTCGCTTATCTTGAGGTTAGGTTCCAGGACCCGTCGCGATAGAGGAATTTTCGCGAAGTAGGATCACAGTATATGTACGTAGGTATTTTACTTTTATTTTTACGTTTACACATTATAAACTGTATAAACCCTCCTTGTACTGTTAACAAACCACCCTTTACTTCATAAATAACAGCATGCAAGCATAAATTTATATGAAGTGATAGATAACTTACTGTGAATGAGCTGGTAATGACATGACATACTCATGTACATAGGTATTTTACAATTATTTTTACGTTTACTGTATAAACCCTTCCTGCACTGTTAAAAAATCACCCTTTACTTTATAAATAACAGCATGCAACGTAAATTTATATGTACGTTATAGGTAAACTTACCGTGCATGAGGTGGTAATGACTTTTGTAGACTCCAGAGGAAATTATTCCGCAGCCAATAACAGCTTTACCGCTGTTATTCATTGAGGCTAAAATAGCGGCCAACATCCATAAACCTTTTTCCTTCTTTCAGCATATTTAAGAGTTTCACCTTATCTGTTATGGTTAACATCTTCCTTTGCCGCTTAGGCTCACTACAGAAGCCTTAGAAGATGAATGATGCTTGGGAGGCATTGAAATGGTTGAAATACGCGAGTAAAAAAATCACATGCAAAATGTATTAAAAAGCACAACGTGAACGGCGCACACGTGAGTTAGACTGAACGAGTGAGGCAAGACAATGGAAGATGGTGGGAGAACCAAGCTTCAGTGACAAAGCCAATCAGACCCCATTATACAGAACATGCAGAAAAACAATTCTGTGATTCGTCGTCTCTCACTCATTCAGCCAATAGCATTCCATGAACTATCTCATGTAGGTGCGAGCCTTTGTGTTTTCCGAAACGCTGATACCGGTATCGTATTTTACATGGTGCAATACTGTTAGTATTTATGTTTTTTACTAATTTTTACTGTTGTATTATTCTTAGGCTAAGAAATACGTTTTTGTATCAATAAAATCATGAAACTACTGGAAATTTTATTATATGCTAGCTCACGTAGGTGCGACCCCAATACATTGTACGCTATCGGACAGTATTTCACATGATGCAGTACGGTGAGTTATATATCTAAATTTATGTTTTTTACTGTTTTTTACTGTTTTATTACTCTTCGGCTAGGAAATACGTGTTTTATCAATAAAATAATGAAAATTTCAATATGTACTAGCTTACGTAGGTGCGACCCTTTTCGTTTTCCGAAACGCTGATACCGGTATCGTATTTTACATGGTGCAATACTGTTAGTATTTATGTTTTTTACTATTTTTTACTGTTTTATTATTCTTAGGCTAAGAAACATGTTTTTTTTTATCAATAAAATCATGAAACGACTGTAAATTTTAATGTATGCTAGCTCACGTAGGTGCGACCGTTTGCATTTTCCGAAACGATGATACCGGTATCGTACTTTCTATGGTGCAGAGTTACATGTTAAAATTTATGTTTTTTTACTATTTCTTACAGTTTTATTATTCGTAGGCTGGGAAATAATTTTTTTTTATCAATAATATAATGAAATTTTTTTTTTCAATATAAAAATTAAAATACTGAAAATTTTTATTTTTTAATATTTTAATAATTTTGCATATACTGTACCCACAAAAAAAAAAACAAAAATTGCCAAGAAGAAATCGCGATACAGTGAATTTGCGACAGAAGAATCACAATAGAGCGAAGGATCACTGTATATATATATATATATATATATATATATATATATATATATATATATATATATATATATATATATATATATATATATATATACACAGTGTTCCCCCGGTTATTTGCGTTTTCACTGTATCGCGTTTTTTTTTTTTTTTTTTTTTTTTTTTTTTTTTTGACCCCCATTTTTTTTTTTTTTTTTTTAAAGATTATTGTGACACCAGGATGGGCCAAAAATGATAAAATAAAACAGACTTTATCAGGTTGTGAAGAGAAACAGAGATGGAGAGTGTAATGACCTGTCAGATGTGAAGGGATTGTAAAAGATGTGTAATGAATATCCAGCTCTCTGCTGGGTTTTAATATACCTCTGCATTACTTTCATGATGTCTATTCCAATAATTCTGCTTAGATCTTATTATTATTATTATTATTATTATTATTATTATTATTATTATTATTATTATTATTATTATTATTATCATTGGCAACAATAATTTTCCTTTGATGATGATTGTGGAGATTATTATCATTATCATCATTATTATTATTATTATTAAGGGCTCATCATTGTTTGTACATCTATTGGTTTATTTACTTTTAATAACTGTGTAAAGTGCCCCTCCCTAGTTGGCTGGGACAAAGAGAGTGTGGGGGGTTGGGTAGAATAGAATGTTGGAGAGAGAGAGAGAGAGAGAGAGAGAGAGAGAGAGAGAGAGAGAGAGAGAGAGAATCTTTAAGTAACTCTTGTTCATTCAAGCAAAACTACATTATTTATAGTAAAAATAATGGTTTAATTACGAATTCGTAGTAATAATGATGATGATTATAATAATAATAATAATAATGGTAATGATAATAATAATGATAATAATAACAATAATCTCCCCAATCATCATCAAAGGAAAATTATTCTTGCCAATAATAATAATAATAATAATATATTAATAATAATAATGATAATAAGATCTAAGGAGAATTTTTAGAATAGACATCATGAAGGTAATGCAGAGGTATAGTAAACCCAGCAGAGAGCTGGATATTCATTACACATCTTTTATAATCTCTTCACATCTGACAGGTCATTACACTCTCCATCTCTGCTTTTATTTACAGCCTGATAAAGGCAGTTGTATTTTATAATTATTGGCCTGTCCTGGTGTCATAATCATCTTTAAATTATTATTATTATTATTATTTTTTTATATATATATATTTTTTTTAAGGCTGATCCTACTTCGCGGTTTTCCTGGTTCGCGCCGGATCCCGGAACCGAACTACCGCGATAAGAGAACACTGTATATATATATATACAGTGTTCCTTCGATTATCGCGATGGTTCAGTTCCGGGACCCGGCACGAGACAGGAAAATCACGAAGTAGGATCAACCTATATGTACATAGATATTTTAATTTATTTTTATATTTACACTGTATAAACCCTACCTGTACTGTTAACAAACCACCCTTTACTTCATAAATAACAGCATGCAACGTAAATTTATATGAAACTGATAGATAAAATTACGGTGAATGAAGTGGTAATTACATGACATACTCATGTACATAGGTATTTTACAATTATTATAAATAACAGCATGCAACGTAAATTTATATGTACGTGATAGGTAAACTTACCGTGAATGATGTGATGATGATCTTTCTTGACCCCGGAGGAAATTATTTCGCAGCCAATAGAAGCTTTACGGCTGCTTTTTGGGGGAGAAGAACATGATAATGGGGAGTTGCTGTCGCTGTTTCTTCTTTTGTTGCAAGATGTTATGGTAAGGAATCATGGCACTGTCGAGAAAATTACAGAAGGTCACCGAACGAACCATATTATCGTCATATTCCTGCGAGAGTTGTTGGGCTGCTTTCACATATTGATATATGGTTGCCAGACGTTCGAGTGTAAGGCCAGGTTCTTCAATTTCTTCGTGCATTTCCTGAATTTCTTCCTCTTCTTCGCTTGTCTGAGAAGGTGAAGGACGTTTGGGAGTCTTTGCAAAGGTTAAATTACGCGTGAAAACACAATCACAAGCAAAACGTATTAATAAGCACAACGTGAACGGCGCACACGTGAGTTAGACTGAACATGTGAGGCGGGACATTGGGAAATGGAGGGAAAAGCAAACTGCAATGAAAAAGCCAATCACACCCCATGATACAGAACATACAGAAAAACAATTTTGTGATTCGTCGTCTCCCGACCTTTCAGCCAATAGCATTCCATGAACTGTCTCATGTAGGTGAGAGCCTTTTCGTTTTCTGAAACGCTGATAGCAGTTTCGTATTTTACATGGTGCAATACTGTTAGTATTTATGTTTTTTATTATTTTTTACTGTTTTATTATTCTTAGGCTAGGAAATACTTATTTTATCAAATAAATAATGAAAATTTTAATATTCACTTGGTCACGTAGGTGAGAGCCTTTGCGTTTTCCGAAACGTGATACCGGTATCGTATTTTACATGGTGCAATACTGTTAGTACTGTATATATGTTTTTTACTATTTTTTACTGTTTTATTATTCTTAGGCTAGGAAATACTTGTTTTATCAATAAAATAAATATGAAAATTTTAATATTCACTAGGTCACGTAGGTGAGAGCCTTTGCGTTTTCCGAAATGCCGATACCGGTATCGTATTTTACGTGGTGCAATACTGTTAGTATTTATGTTTTTTACTATTTTTTACTGTTTTATTATTCTTGGGCTAAGAAATTCGTTTTTTTATCAATAAAATTATGAAACTACTGGAAATTTTAATATACAGTATATGCTAGCTCACTTAGGTGCGACCCCAATACATTGTATGCTATCGGACAAAATTTGACATGATGCAATACCCTGTACTGTGAGTTATACTGTATATCTAAATTTATGTTTTTTAATATTTTTTACTGTTTTATTATTCGTAGGCTGGGAAATAAATTGTTATTCTCAATTAATTAATTAAATTTATTTTTTCAATAAAAAAATGAAAATACTGAAAATTTTTATTTTTTCAATATTGTAATATTTTTGCGTATCCCCAAAAAATTAAATAATAATTTGCCAAAAAAAAAACCTGTGATTACCTAATTGTGATTACCTAATTGTGTTACGGGAAAGAGCCCAAAGCTCGTATCTTCCCGTCTCCTGATCGGTTCCATTTTATACTTAGTGATACTTATCATACCTGTCCTTAAAACTATGGATTGAGATAGCATTAACTACCTCCTCGCTTAGCCAATTCCAATTATCAACTACTCTTACACTGAAAAAGTATTTCCTTACATCCTTGAAAGAAGTTTTCTTACGAAGCTTCAAACTATGACCTCTAGTTCTAGAGCCAGCCATATCAAAATATCGATCCCTATCCACTCTATCATAACCTTGAAGGAATTTAAAGACTGTCACCATATCCCCCCTCACTCTTCTAGCTTCGAGTGATGGTAAGTCTAATTCCCTCAGCCTCTCATCATAACTGAGATTGCGTATTTCTGGCACCAGTTTCGTGGCATGTCTTTGAACTTTTTTAAGCTTAGCTATGTGCTTTTTCAAGTGCGGATTCCAAAAGGGGGCTGCATATTCGAGTTTTGGCCTCACATAGGTTACATAAATATTTCTGAACATTTCCTTGTCCATGTGCCTGAAGGCTACCCTTACATTTGATAAGAATGCATATGCTGCCCTTACTATGCCATTTATATGTATTTCTGGAGACAAAAATGCCAGTATGTTTACTCCTAGATCTCTCTCATTTTCTGTCTCTTGAAGTTTTACTCCAGCCACCGAGTAGTCAAGCTTGGGCCTTCTTGCACTTGTACCCATTCTCATTACCTTACATTTTGAAGTATTGAATTTCATTAGCCACTTTTCTGACCACTCATGCAGATTATTTAGATCCTCCTGAAGTTCTCTACCATTGTTCTCGTTTTTTACTTTCTTCACAATCTTTGCATCATCTGCAAACATATTCATGAATGAATTTACAGACTCTGGTAGGTCATTTACATATACAAGGAACAAAAGTGGCCCTAAAACTGAACCCTGTGGAACTCCACTACTAACTCTTCTCCATTCAGACACTGAGTGTCTTACTCTAACCCTCTGTTCCCTTCCTTCTAAGTAAGTTTTTATCCATTCCAAAACATTTCCACCTATTCTAGCCATTGATTGCAGCTTCCTAATAAGTCTCCCATGTGGAACAGTGTCAAACGCTTTCTGGAAGTCTAGGAATATGCAATCTGCCCAGCCCTCTCTTTCCTGTAAGATTTGGCTTACCTCATCATAATATTCTAGTAAGTTTGTTACTGTTGATCTACCTTCTCTGAAGCCATGTTGCCTCACTGACAAAAAGTTGAAGGATTCCAAGTGAATAGAGATATGTTTCCTTAGTAGTTTTTCTCCACTGTGGTACAGTGAAAACGCGAACCAAGAAACGAGATCCAGCGGGGGATCACTGTATATACACCTTGTTCTTTTTATACGCGATATTTTTATCCACGAAATTGCAATAACGCCCTCCAAAAATAATAGTAAAAAACTTGGAATTCGCGAATAATGCCCCCCCCCTTTTTTTTTTTTTTTTTTTTTTTTTTGGGTGACACCAGGATGGACCAAAAAATTATAAAATAAAACAGCCTTTATCAGGCTGTAAAGAGAAACAGATGGAGAATGTAATGACCTGTCAGATGTGAAGGGATTATAAAAGATATGTAATGAATATCCAGCTCCCTGGTGGGTTTTAATATACCTCTGCATTACTCTCATGATGTCCATTCCAAAAATTCTTCTTAGATATTATTATTATTATTATAATTATTTTTAACATTAATTTTCCCTTGATGATGATTGTGGAGATTATTATTATTATTATTATTATTATTATTATTATTATTATTATTATTATGTATTAGTATTATTATTATTATAATTATTATTATTATTATTAGTTTCATTATTATTACGAATTTGTAATTAAACCATTATTTTTACAATAAATAATGTAATTTTGGTTAAATGAACAAGAGTTAATTAAAGATTCTCTCTCTCTCTCTCTCTCTCGTTTCATTTCACTTACATTATATAGAATATGTTTATATTAAAAGGAGAATAGTCTTACAAACAACGCGTACATCAGTTACTTTACAAGCTGATGAGTCATTTGGGGCAGCAAATGAGAAATATAATAATGCACTTTTAATAAAAACGTTAATGAGTTAAAAGACCGTTAAATTAATTTCCTTTCCACGAATCCCTTGTAATGTCTCTCTTAAACAGGAATTAGGTAGAAATTTTTCATCTTATTATGTAAATACAATTACTGCTTTATTACAGTGCTCATTTTAAAGGTAATAAACCTAAGTTTTAATTCGTTTTTTGTAAAGAAATATGAGAGAGAGAGAGAGAGAGAGAGAGAGAGAGAGAGAGAGAGAGAGAGAGAGAGAGAGAGAGAGAGAGAGAGAGAGTAATTGGATACATTTTATTAACAAATTTGTCATTCAGAAACTAGATACAAATTTGAATATGGAAGGAGGATGCAAAACACGTGTTCTGAAAATATTAAGAACATAAGAATAGGGGACACTGCAACATGCCTACTGGCACACACGAGGCAGCTCCATTTTTGAATGATATTTTCAGCATGTCTAAGCTATTCTATTCTACTCTACTCATTTATTCTATTTTTCTCTTTATGATTTTTCTAATAAACACTAACCTATTCATACCCACCCTACCTCTGTCATATGTCTATCTAATCTACATTTGAAGGTGTCTAAGGTATTGGCATTTATTATCCTAGTAGGAATACTCTACGGTATTACCAAGCCAATTTTCACCAATTTCCCTTCTGAACCTAAATTTATCAAGATTAAATCCAATACCCATTACGAGTTCTGGTTTGATCATGAATTTTTAAAACTTTATTAATATCACCCTTGTTAATCCCTTTAAACCATTTATACACCTCAATCATATCCCCCCTAACTCTGTGCCTCTCTAGAGAATGTAGATTAAGTTTTTTTAATCTGTCATATGGTAGATTTAGGCATTGCATAATAATTTTTTTTTTAGTTTTTTAGTCTTGCTTTGGTTATTTATAATTCTTATTTTATCTTTATATACATTTGCAGATAGAGGCTCGTTCTCCTGCATCCTCCTCCTCTTCTACCACATAAGTTACTTGCTCACTGCCACCATGCATGTCCCAGTGCACTGTATAACTGTTGCCCACTGCATAATAGAGTAAAGTATAGTAATGTATGCTAAGTTCTAGCTGTAAAGTGAATATGAATATCTTTTGTATACTCTTAAAAATAGATGCAGGGCTCTCTGCTTTGCCATGTAGTAATAAAATATGTTTTTTTACTTATCTTATATCTTTGGCATGGTGTGGGTATGTAAGGTTTGGAACGTATCTATGCCCTTTATCATTGTTTCCTATGGAAAATAACTCGTTTTTTCACGCGATTTTCCATTTACCCGACACTTCTGAGAACCTATATAGGCGTTATTCTGAGAACTAGGTGTATATATATATATATATATATATATATATATATATATATATATATATATATATATATATATATATATATATATATATATATATATATATATATATATATATATATATATATATATATATATGCACTAGGTAATATAACGTTTACAGTATTTAGGCATGTAGATCTTAACGTTTCAAAGTAATATTTCCAATCTTCTCTCATTGTTCTAGTTAATAACATGCATCTAGACCCGTGTTTCCCATTGGGTGCACACCTCACATTTGGCACCTTGATTTTTAAGGGGGGCAATTCGAGAATGTGTTATTAACAGTGAATTTTTCTCTCATGAGTGTGTAAGTGTGTGTGCGAGGTAATATATACTGTGCATGTACAATTTGTATGCATAAAAATATTTGTGTGTATGTATGTACTGTAGATGTATAATTCATCTACAAGATACTTTCCACCTCCCCACATTTGCATGTTTCGGTCACAATGGGACACTAGGATTTTAGAGATCCTTAGGTGTAGCATGGCCAAAATAAGGATGGGAACCGTTGATCTAGACCCCTGTTAAAGAAATTTTATTCTGTTCATTTTTGGACTTAGACATAAAAAAATTGCTCTCAAGCATGCACAAGATAAATTATTTATTTTTCAATATTTATTGAAGTGGTTGTAGTAGTTTTACTGTCCTATGAAACAAGAGCTTTCTTTCTGCATGTTGTAGGAGTTACTGAGTAGGATAGTTTAGCCACAGAGGTAGCATTCCATTCCAGAATGTTTTTCCTTGTCACAATGCAACTTTTAAAAAAGTACGAACTCGTAAGTGGAATTGAAGTCCTGCCACTTTTGTACTTTTGTCACAGATGTGGCCACCTTACATGCTTCAAAGTGATATGCCATTATGTTAAATAAAAAAAGTACGGTATTGTAATTTTCAATTTTAGCTTTCTTATTGAATGATTCCAACTTTGTACATATGTCATTTGATTTTTTTTTTCAGACATGCATCTATTCAGGTGACCGATGAAATCTATTGGCAAAAAGCCTTTACTCTAAATTATTCACTTGGTTGTCAAGAAATTGCAGATAGTGATCCTTTGTAAGTATTTATAAAGTTTTGTTGGCTCCATTGGTTCAAGGTTGGTTTCTGTACAAAAGAACTCAAGTTTGAAGCCTTCTTTTTTCAATGCTGAAGAAGTGAAATTTTAATTTTTTTATTACAAGGATATTGAATTCAATTCCATTGCTGTCTGTTTCCTCCTACTTCTGCCAACTGGAAAAATAAAGTATGTTTGACCTTGTAAATGGCTGCTCTTTGCTGGAAAAGTGAAACTTCCATTTTGTGATATCAGGGATATTGGAAGGGACATTTGATTTTGTTGTTGGGCTCTTCCCTAACTACCTGGTTGAACAGTCCCGAGTCCCTAATAGACCTTGGGGACTCAGGGCTGTTTGGGAGGGATGGTAGTGGTATCTGATGTCTTTGAACTTGGATCATTCCCAGAATAGGTACATGATGTACCTCAATCTCAGATGAAGAACCTGCATTCAACTTTATTTCCAAATAAGGTGCCTTGCAAGTAATTAAATAATAAAAACTTGTTGAATACATTGAATATATTGGTAATAATAAGTTGCATAAAAGTGCAAGTGTTTTGCCTCCATGTCTTGCCTAAATAGCTTGCTTAAAATTAAATGTGTTTGCTAGAATGATATAAGCATATGGTGAGATAACCTATTAATATCGGATGGAAGTTTTTGTTTTGAGGAAACTGCGTATGTCATGACTTCGCACCCTAAATGATGGCTGAATACTCACAACACTCGATTGAAGGCTAATGGATTTCTTAAAAATATAGCGGCATGTTATTTATTATGAAAATGATTCGAGGATAGCCGATAATGATGGTGTTGTGGAACCCTTGGGGGTTAGTTGAAATATGTTTCCATCCCACAATTCTTCTCTAAATGGTGAATATCCTCCTTAATAACTCATGACATCCTTGTGAGATCATGAGCCCAATGGCATCTACCAATATAATGATAAGAAATAATAATGCATTTGTTACTTTTTCATGCAGCATCTGAATCTGATACTTATCTCTTTTGTGGCATATTTTTTTTTTATGAATGTGACCCTGGGAAAGGCAAAGAAAATTGCCCCGATTGGGCCCGGGCACCAAGAAAACACGAGAAAGAGATAAATCAGTGTTTTAAGGACAAGACAGAAATAGCAGATTGATGAATAAGAAAAGGACAGGCTAAAAGAATAGTCAAAGAAAGGAAGACCTAGAAATATGGCAGGATAAGGCCCTGAGATGACATTTGATCAGATTTTTGAACAAAGAAGGGTTTATGAGTTACTTCCAAAATCTAGAAGTGAAAGGAAAGAAGCAGTCACTGTGCTGGCCAATCCTCGAGCTACAAATCTCCATGCAGCACCTGTGTGACGATGCTTACCATTGGGGGAGGAATGCAGTTCTTCTTTATCAGAGCAACCACAGATGTAGTACTAATAGAAAAGAAAAAGCGATGATACCTTTCGGCAGAGAGAGAGAGAATCAAAATTGGAAGTGAGAGAAGGGTCATTAAAGAGTGATGGCCCTAGATTCTACCCTATCAAGTGAAAAGTATAGGAATAAGCACCCCAGATGTGAGAGCAGTATTCTATGTTGGGGCGTATTAAGGATTTAGAGATTTTCAACTTTTGGGAAGAAGAAAATTAATTACGAAAACAAATGGAACTCCCAATTTCATGGATGCAGTTGTAGAATTATGAATTATGTAATTCTTCCAAGACATGTTAGAGGCTGTCTGAATACCTAATACGTTTATTGTAATAAGAAGGATTGAATTTTACTAGAATTTGGGTGCCCCACTTAGATATTCTTTGTAAATAGGAGTCGAGAGTTGAAGAAACAGTAATAGGAAACTGATTTTGAGTTGCAGATGAAGGTTGTGGGGAGAAGGTAGATGAAACATAAAGGGCTGAATTAATTGGAGAAGAAAGGAGATTGGGGACTGGAGAATATCACTGAGATAGAGAATGAACAGATTAGGATAAACAGAGCCCTGTGGAACACCATGGGTAACTGAGACTAAGCGAGATATTTTGCCGTCAACAGCTATAGAAATACAAGGATTAAAAGAAAGCTGGAAATCAGAGAACAGAGTGGAGGGGTAAAGTCATAGCCATAGAGATATAAAGGGCGACAACAAAAGATTCCCCATAGCCCTTCAGAGAAGATGATCATACGTGAGTGAGATGAAACAAGAGCTCACCAGTGGCTCTTGCCTTGCAGCAGCCATACTGGTGATTAGAAATAAGTGAGTTTGATTCAGTATGTTTCAAGAAATGAGAATTGAGCAAAATTTTCAAATACTTTTGCAATAAAAGAGGATAAAGCTGTTGGTCGGTAGTTGGAAGGAATAGAATGGTCGTCCTTATTAGGAATGGGCTGAACTAGAGTATGCTTCCAAGATGAAATATAAATACTGTTGAGAGAATGAGGAAAAAAAGAGGTGACAAAACACAGGAACCATTTCATCTGTAAACGCCTAAAGGAAATTTTATGGAATATCATCGGGTCTTGATGACTTGTTCATCTTCAGAGAGCACAGAACCCTGCATACTTTGTGTGTAAATAGTATAGGGATGGGCATAGGGCTAGAAAGGAGTAATGTGCAATTGTCCTGTGCACTTGAATTGTTTACAGATGAGTTAGCAGAAAAATAAGAACCAAAGATAGTGGCTTTGTCAGCAGGAGAGCAGGCTATTTAACCATCAGGACGATGAGAGGGGTAAAACTTGAGTTACGGAGATCCATAGGCTCTTTGCCTAAGTTCCAGAAACATTGATAAGTGAGAGAAGAGTTTAAGCTGACAACTTTTCTTCTAAGAAAGGAAGCTTTAGACCTACGAATCTGTGCTATGCAGCAATTCCTAGCTCTATGAAAAGCAGAGTGAGTTGAATCAGAAGAAGAGTCTTGATATGACTGTTATGCTTGATTCCTGATCTGGATAGTCATTGAATAGAACGGTCAAGCTAAGGGTTGGAGGGAGAAAATGTTTTGGCTGATACGGGGATAAATGCCTCCATTTCCTAGGTTGTTTTCTCAACTTTATAGTCTCCTTGATCAGGGTTGCGGGTCCGAAAGTAGTAGTCATCCCATGGAAAATTAAGAAGAAAGTTACACATATCATCACGTTGGGTATGCTCATAATGAAAAAATGGCACTGGGTAGGAGTGAACATTGTTGTGGGAGTGAAAATGGAAGAGATTGAGACTAAAGAATGGTCAGAGTACTAAGAAGGGAAAGTACAGTAGTTTGTAGGATTAGAGGTAAAAAATAGGCCGAGAATGTCAGCTACAATGATATGGGTGATCGGATCTTATGACGGATCATTGATAATCTGCTTTAGATTGTGAATGACAGAAAAACCAAGGGCCTCACTTCCCCTCACATCAGTGTGGTTTGCATAAAACCACTCGCTGTGATGTACATTGAAGTTTCCAATGTAGAGAAATTCAGCATATTGGTGAAAAGACAGTAATCAGGTTTTATTTTTGTACTGTATTTTTGTCTGTTTTGTATGTTATTAAGTTGGTTGCAGTATGCAATGTTTCATTTACCTATCAGTAACAAAAACTCAAAAGAAAAAGTAACAGTAGAACAGAAACTAACTGTGATTGTAAATAGAAATCATGCTTAAAGAAATAATACTTAAAAAGCCCTGCAATGTATTAAATTGAATAGAATGAATTACTTACTCATATATAAATCATCTACCTATTCAAGAAGGTCTCAGCGAGAGAGAGAGAGGACGGAGAACTAAGGAAAGAAGTACAGTAAGAAGAAAAAGTGCGATACCTTTCATTCTTAACATAAAGTTTTAAGAGAGTAAAGAAACTGAAAATATAAATTTTTTTGTAAAGAAATGTTAGTAGAAAAAACCTTACTGTAGTAATTAAAACTATGAAATTAACAAAAGATGATTAACATAATGCATAATTACAGACACTCCCCTGCTTGCAAACAAGTTAGGTTCCAGAAGTCCGTTTGTTAGTAGAAATGTTTGTAAGTTGTGTATAGATAAAAAAATTACTGTACAGTACATACATATGCAGTACTGTACAGTACTTAAGCTAGAGACACTTAACTACTACGTAAAACATAAATATACAGTATTATTGAATTTCAATGTGTTTATAAGTTGATGTTTTGTTTGTACAGTACTGTATATATGTTTGTAAAGCACCAGAGAAGACTGCAATTATTACACAAGCTTTCAGCACCCTTTGTAACAGGTATCCCTGTTGAAGAGAGTGCTAGAGAGGTTCTTCTCTCTAAGAGTTAATAGCTCTTTTCTCCAGACGTGTCTTTAAGGAGGAAGTACCTTTTGCCTTGGAATACAAGCTGAAGACACTTTTCCAGAAAAGTATCTTCAGCATAGATTGTTTTGTACTTGATGGGCCACAGTGATTCGTAACCAACATATGAAATATCCAGAGATTTCTTCACTACCATTTAATTTTTATCAAATCTTGGAAAAGCACCAAGGCATAGCAAGTATAGAACAATCTTTGCTGAGGACACTTTTCTGGAAAAAGATATGTGGATCTCTCTGGATGTAGAAATCCTGGTCTTCATCTTTTTTCTGAGAGTTGTTTTCATCAAGGAATATTCCAAGGCAATAGGTACTTAATTGTTGAAGACATTTCTGGAGAAGAGAGCTATTATCTCTTTAGGAAAAAAAATCTCTATCACTGTCTTCAATGAGAATATCTGGAACAGTGGGTCCTGGAACCATGTGTAATAATTACATTCCTCTCTGATGCTTCTTAACTACTACATAAAACATAAAGTATACTGAATTACTGAATTTTAATTCAGTAATAGTACAATAATATAGTATAGTATGGTAGTACGTACATTCATACATGGGTAGGTTCTACGTTAATACAAGGATAGATAATGAGTAAGTTTTTGTTTGTATCTTTAAATGTTCATAATAGGTAGTTCATAAGTAGGGGAGCATCTATATATCTAAGTAACCAATGAATTAACTAAAGAAAAGCTTAATGCAGAGAAAGAAAAGTTGGACGGGCAAGGAAAGAAGAGGTACAATTAAAAACTAGGTGCCTCATTGAACAAAAGATACATGATTCTTTTCATGTGTATCATGGAAATTTATAAGGGAAAAAAACGAACCATTGAGACAACGTTCTGCCATTTGTATGTAAATAAACCCCTGCGAGTACCCTGACTGCTACTTCTGATTAACAGTAACATGACCCACCAATACATGTGCAAAATGTAAGATGTTTTAATATTTTTTTATTTATTTATGATATTATTTCATTAAGAAAATGTTTAGAAATGATATAATAAAAAGGAATGAATGAAATAGTGCTAGAGAAGGTACAAAAAGATGATATGCTGTGAGTAAACACTTCACTATTGTCCCATACTATAATTTTTCCAGTGATTTAATACTTTGATTTACAACTAAAAAATCTTTAGACCTGTCAGATAGCACCAATCCTTGTTAGAAGTCAGCAATTACCTGTTATACCTATACATCTTTTTATTATTATTCTATTTGATTATTCTTTTAACAGGAAGATTGGGGTGAAATTATTTCTTCCTCTAGCACTAGCAATGTTCTCAGTTGGAAAAGCTCAGGAACTTCTCTCTGCATTGCAAATCAATTACTCCCATGATGATACAAAATCTGTTACTTCTCTATCCTGTACTTTTGGTGAAGGTAAGTTAGTATTTTTTCATATTATATGGTAGTCTGTTTTACTCTTTATTATGTTTTGTGTCATTCTTAACCCTTCCGATCTAGGAAATAGAATTTCACACTTGTATTCCTTGCTCAAGAATGCCAAAATTGTATAGGGAGAGGGGCTAGCAGTCATTCTTTGATGGAAATTGATTACTTATCTGTAATTGGCAAGAATATTCAAGAAAAACTAACCCTGCTCCTTTACTAATTCAGTAGTATTTTGTATTTCATATACTGATGTATCCAGAATTGCTCATAACTGGATCTATTGTATGCACAGTATTGTATATATGTAGGTGAAGCATCAGAGGGGACTGTAATTATTACATACGGCTCCAGGACCCATTGTTCCAGATATTGCTGTTGATGACAGTGATAGAGAGATTCTTCTCCCAAAGAGTTTAAAGCTCTCTTCTCCAGAAGTATTTTCGACGCTAAAGTACCTTTTGCCTTGGAATTGAAGCGGAAGACTTTTCCGAAAAAGTGTCTTTAGCAAAGATTGTGTTCCCTCTCTGATACTTCACTAACACATGAATTTTCCTGAGATTTTTTTCATTACCATTTACTTTTATCAAACCTGGGAAAATCACCAAGGACCACCAAGTACAGAACAATTTGTGCTGAAGTTACTTTTCTGGAAAAAGATGTTTGGACCTCTTTAGAAATGGGACTTGCAGGGAGATTAGTTTTCTTCAAGGAATAAGTCATTACCTGACAATAAAGAGAGCTTTTTAATAATTTGGGAAAAGACTCTCTATCACTCTCTTCAACGAGGATATCAGGGACAATGGGTCCTGGAACCTTGTGTGATAATTACAATCCTTTCTGATGTTCCACCATTATATGAAATATCCAGAGATTCTTCACTTATGTACACATATATACAAATATTCCTACATCTTGTGGATAAGATATAACTATGTTAGAACAAAACATTTGTTTCCTTATTCTAAAGACACATGATGCAATATTGCACATTTCTTGGAACGCTGAAACCATCTATAACTTGCTGCTTGAGAACAGTAGCCTTCATACACACTGCACTTTTCACATGTTCGTATAAAGTGAATGTTGGGCCTTTAAGTGCAGGTTTGGAAAAACTGAAGTGCTAGAGATGATGTGTTTTACATACATTTCTGAATTCAGATGACCCAATTCAAAAAAGAAATGCAGGAACAAAAAAGTTTAATGAGTGGCATAGCACAAATTCAGCTAAGCTTGTATACACACATTGCAAGGATGGACATTGAAAGAATTGGGAAGACGAGGTAGAAGTAAAATTTCTTTAGTACTCAAACTGGAAATAGGTCAAGAAATATCTGAAGGGATGGAGTATGTGAGAAACTGCTCATAAGAGGTTTTGATATCAATGAAGAAATGAGCTGTGCAAAAGAGAGCAAGAATTCATGAAAATATATGTGATCCCCAACTTCACATTAACTAGGTAAGGAATATTAAATCCTTAATATGGCAAAATATGAAGGCTGCTTTTGGAATTTAGCTCAGGCCATGGTGTGGTCTTGTTTGCCTTGTATGATGAAAATATTCAAGCCTGAGCTAATTACAAAGACTGAAGAGCTTTATGACTGTTATTTCTGTTATATGTTTTCTTACTTTTGTTCCATCTATGCTGCTGACTTAGGCAAAAGTAAACAAGAGAAGTTTATTATTGCAAAGAAGAAATGGCTCAGGCTCGATCCTCGATGCAATCTCACCCCAACTTTAAACAAATCTGTCAGTCCTGCTGAACACCTAATCACTGTCATATACAGTATTTTATATATATATATATATATATATATATATATATATATATATATATATATATATATATATATATATATATATATATATATATATATATATATATATATATATATATATATACAATAATCCCTCACTATATCGCTGATTCACTGTATACCAGGATGGGCCAAAGAATGATAAAATAAAACAGCCTTTATCACGCTATAAAGAGAAACAGAGATGGAGAGTGTAATGACCTGTCAGATGTGAAGGGATTATAAAAGATGTGTAATGAATATCCAGCTCTCTGCTGGGTTTTAATATACCTCTGCATTACTTTCATGATGTCTCTTCCAATAGACATCATATTATTATTATTATTATTATTATTATTATTATTATATATTATTGGCAACAATAATTTTCCTTTAATGATGATTGTGGAGATTATTATCATCATTATTATTATTATTATTATTATTATTATTATTATTATTATTATTATTATTATCAAGGGCTCATCACTGTTTGTACATTTGTTGGTTTATTTACTCTAATAACTGTGTACAGTGCCCCTCCCTTGTTGGCTGGGACAAAGAGAGTATGGGGGGTTGGGTAGAATAGAATGTTGGAGAGAGAGAGAGAGACACACATCTTTAATTAACTCTTGTTCATTCAACCAAAACTACATTATTTATTGTAAAAATAATGGTTTAATTACAAATTCGTAATAATAATAATAATAATAATAATCTCCACAATCATCATCAAAGGAAAATTATTGTTAATAATAATAATAATAATAATAATAATAATAATAATAATAATAAGAATATCTAAGGAGAATTTTTGGAATAGTCATCATGAAAGTAATACAGAGGTATATTAAAACCCAGCATAGAGCTGGATATTCATTACACATCTTTTATAATCCCTTCACCTCTGACAGGTCATTACAAGGGTGATAATTAATAAAGTTTTAAAAATTCATGATCAAACCAGAACTCGTAATGGGTAATGGATTTAAGCTTGATATATTTAGGTTCAAAAGGGAAATTGGTGAAAATTGGCTTGGTAATACCATAGAGTAGCTGATGCATGGAACAGGATTCTTAGTAGGATAATAAATGCATATATATATATATATATATATATATATATATATATATATATATATATATATATATATATATATATATATATATATATATATATATATATATATATATATATATATATATATATATATATATATATATATATATATATATATATATATATATATATATATATATATATATATATATATATATATATATATATATATATATATATATATATATATATATATATATATATATATATATATATATATATATATATATATATATATATATATATATATATATATATATATATATATATATATATATATATATATATATATATATATATATATATATATATATATATATATATATATATATATATATATATATATATATATATATATATATATATATATATATATATATATATATATATATATATATAGGCATTTATTATCCTACTAAGAATCCTGTTCCATGCATCAGCTACTCTATGGTATTACCAAGCCAATTTTCACCAATTTCCCTTCTGAACCTAAATATATCAAGCTTAAATCCATTACCCATTACGAGTTCTGGTTTGATCATGAATTTTTAAAACTTTATTAATTATCACCCTTGTAATGACCTGTCAGATGTGAAGGGATTATAAAAGATGTGTAATGAATTTCCAGCTCTCTGCTGGGTTTTAATATACCTCTGCATTACTTTCATGATGTCTCTTCCAATAGACATCATATTATTATTATTATTATTATTATTATTATTATTGGCAACAATAATTTTCCTTTAATGATGATTGTGGAGATTATTATCATCATTATTATTATTATTATTATTATTATTATTATTATTATTATTATTATTATTATTATTATCAAGGGCTCATCACTGTTTGTACATTTGTTGGTTTATTTACTCTAATAACTGTGTACAGTGCCCCTCCCTTGTTGGCTGGGACAAAGAGAGTATGGGGGGTTGGGTAGAATAGAATGTTGGAGAGAGAGAGAGAGACACACATCTTTAATTAACTCTTGTTCATTCAACCAAAACTACATTATTTATTGTAAAAATAATGGTTTAATTACAAATTCGTAATAATAATAATAATAATAATAATAATAATAATCTCCACAATCATCATCAAAGGAAAATTATTGTTAATAATAATAATAATAATAATAATAATAATAATAATAATAATAATAATAATAAGAATATCTAAGGAGAATTTTTGGAATAGTCATCATGAAAGTAATACAGAGGTATATTAAAACCCAGCATAGAGCTGGATATTCATTACACATCTTTTATAATCCCTTCACCTCTGACAGGTCATTACAAGGGTGATAATTAATAAAGTTTTAAAAATTCATGATCAAACCAGAACTCGTAATGGGTAATGGATTTAAGCTTGATATATTTAGGTTCAGAAGGGAAATTGGTGAAAATTGGCTTGGTAATACCATAGAGTAGCTGATGCATGGAACAGGATTCTTAGTAGGATAATAAATGCCTATATATATATATATATATATATATATATATATATATATATATATATATATATATATATATATATATATATATATATATATATATATATATATATATATATATATATATATATATATATATATATATATATATATATATATATATATATATATATATATATATATATATATATATATATATATATATATATATATATATATATATATATATATATATATATATATATATATATATATATATATATATATATATATATATATATATATATATATATATATATATATATATATATATATATATATATATATATATATATATATATATATATATATATATATATATATATATATATATATATATATATATATATATATATATATATATATATATATATATATATATATATATATATATATATATATATATATATATATATATATATATATATATATATATATATATATATACAGTGATCCCCCCATTATCGCGGGGGGTTCAGTTCCGGGACCCGGCGCGAAACAGGAAAATCACGGAGTAGGATCACCCTATATGTACATAGATATTTTTATTTATTTTTACGTTTACACCGTATAAACTGTATAAACCCTCCATGTACTGTTAACAAACCACCCTTTACTTCATAAATAACAGCATGCAAGCGTAAATTTATATGACATACTCATGTACATAGGTATTTTAAGATTATTTTTACATTTACTGTATAAACCCTCCCTGCACTGTTAAAAAACCACCCTTTACTTTATAAATAACGGCATGCAACGTAAATTTATATGTACGTGATAGGTAAACTTACCTTATCTGCTATGGTTAACATTTTCCTTTACTGCTTAGGCTCACTACAAGAAGCCTTAGAAGATGAAGGATGCTTAGGAGGCATTGATCCGGTTTTACGTCATGGATTCCCTTTTCAACCAAGGGCTAGGACGGTTGCCTTCTTGCGAAGGACTTGTTTTGGCAGATGCAATCGTTACCCTGAGTGCATGTCCTTGCTAACCTCAGACCGCGACGGGGCGCGAACCCTCAACCTGACGCCTCAGAGTCACGGACGCTACCGTTTGAGCCATGGCAAAGGTTAAAATGTGCGAGTAAAAAAATCACAAGCAAAACGTATTAATAATAATAAGCACAACGTGAATGGTGCACACGAGTGAGGCGAGACACTGGAAGATGGTGGAAGCCTTTTTCCGAAACACTGATAGCGGTATCGTATTTTACATGTTGCAATACTGTTAGTATTTATGTTTTTTACTATTTTTTACTGTTTTATTATTCTTAGGCTAAGAAATATGTTTTTTTATCAATAAAATCATGAAACTACTGGAAATATAAATATATATGCTAGCTCACGTAGCTGCGACCCCAATACATTGTACGCTGTCGGACTCAAGCAAAACGTTTAATAAGCACATTTACAATTATTTTTTCGTTTACGTACTGTATAAACCCTCCCTGCACTGTTAAAAAAACACACTTTACATTATAAATAACAGCAAGCAACGTAAATTTTTATGAAAGTGATAGATAAAATTTCGGTGAATGAGGTGATGATGACGTGACATACATACTCATTTACAATTATTTTTTTTTTGTTTACGTACTGTATAAACCCTCCCTGCACTGTTAAAAAAACACCCTTTACATTATAAATAACAGCAAGCAACGTAAATTTTTATGAATGTGATAGGAAAACTTACCGTGAATGTGATGATGATGACGTGACATACATACTCATTTACAATTATTTTTTCGTTTACGTACTATATAAACCCCCCCTGCAATGTTAAAAAACACCCTTTACATTATAAATAACAGCAAGCAATTTAAATTTTTATGAAAGTGATAGATAAAATTACGGTGAATGAGGTGATGATGACGTGACATACATTCTCATTTACAATTATTTTTTCGTTTACATACTGTATAAACCCTCCCTGCACTGTTAAAAAAAACACCCTTTACATTATAAATAACAGCAAGCAAAGTAAATTTTTATGAAAGTGATAGGAAAACTTACCGTGAATGTGATGATGATGACGTGACATACATACTCATTTACAATTATTTTTTCGTTTACGTACTGTATAAACCCTCCCTGCACTGTTAAAAAAACACCCTTTACATTATAAATAACAGTAAGCAACGTAAATTTTTATGAAAGTGATAGATAAAATTACGGTGAATTAGGTGATGATGACGTGACATACATACTCATTTACAATTATTTTTTCGTTTACGTACTGTATAAACCCTCCCTGCACTGTTAGAAAAACTCCCTTTACATTATAAATAACAGCAATCAATTTAAATTTTTATGAAAGTGATAGATAAAATTACGGTGAATGAGGTGATGATGACGTGACATACATACTCATTTACAATTATTTTTTCGTTTACGTACTGTATAAACCCTCCCTGCACTGTTAAAAAAACACCCTTTACATTATAAATAACAGCAAGCAACAAAAACTTTTATGAAAGTGATAGATAAAATTACGGTGAATGAGGTGGTGATGACGTGACACATACTCATTTACAATTATTTTTTCGTTTACGAACTGTATAAACCCTCCCTGCACTGTTAAAAAAACAACCTTTACATTATAAATAACAGCACGCAGCGTAAATTTTTATGAAAGTGATTGATAAAATTACGATGAATGAGGTGGTGATGACGTGACACACATACTCATTTACAATTATATTTTCGTTTACAAACTGTATAAACCCTCCCTGCACTGTTAAAAAAACACCCTTTACATTATAAATAACAGCAAGCAACGTAAATTTACATTTCCAATAAAAGAAATGAAAATACTGAATTTTTTTTTCTTTCAATATTTTAATATTTTTGCGTATACCCATAAAATAAAATAATAATTTATAAAAAAAAAAGCGCGATAGAGTGAGAACGCGAACCAAGAAACGCGAATAACCGGGGTAACACTATATATATATATATATATATATATATATATATATATATATATATATATATATATATATATATATATATATATATATATATATATATATATATATATATATATATATATATACACACTCAGCTCGCTTTTTATGTGTTTTTAAAATACACGAAATTGGAATGACGCCCCCTAAAAATAATAGTAAAAATATGCAAAATATACGAATAACTCTTACACAAAAAATTCGAAAGAAAAATTTCCATTTTAGTAAATAAGCAACTGCCTCGGAGTCACTTTCCCACCTTCTTCGATGTGCATACGTTTACATGGGAATTAAGGAGACACCCTTGATTGGGAGGGGGGAGCGGGTGAAAAGGACGATTTTCTGGCAACCTTAACGTGTTTTAGTGCCAGGTGTAAAAGGAGAGGGCTCTCTCTAAATTATAAGCAGCTAAAAATTTCCCTTTTATGTAAGTATTCATAGTAAAATAATGTCATAAATGACGATGTTTTGATATCCTTATGTTGTGTTGCATTTTACATTAATTTGACTTAGATAATCAGCATTTCTGTATGATAACTTCGTCACTAGGGATGGAAGCAAGTGTTGGTGCCAGGTGTAAAAGGAAAGAGCTCTCTCTAAACTATAAACAGCAAAAAATTGCCCTTTTATGTAAGTATTTATAGTAAAATAATGTCATAAATGACGATGTTTTGATATCCTTTCGTTGTGTTGCATTTTACATCAATTTGACTTAGATAATCAGCATTTCTGTACGATACCTTCGTCACTAGGGATGGAAGCAAAATTTAGAGAGTGGTATGAGGTGTTGTGGTGAGCTCATTTGATTCAGTTGTTCAAGTGATACGTATCTATGCCCATTATCGTGGTTTCATATGGAAAATGACTCTTTACGTTATGCGATTTTTACATTACACGTCACTTCTGAGAGCCTATCTTTGTGTTATATCAAGCACTGGGTGTATATATATATATATATATATATATATATATATATATATATATATATATATATATATATATATATATATATATATATATATATATATATATATATATATATATATATATATATATATATATATATATATATATATATATATATATATATATATATATATATATATATATATATATGATAGTGGTTAGGTGTACAGCAGGATTTGGTTTAGAGGGGGGGTGAGATTGCATCAAGGATCGAGTCTGAGCTCCTTCTTGTTTGCAATAATAAAACATGTATCGTTTACTTCTGCCTAAGTCAACAGCATGGATGGAACAAAAGTAAGAAAAAGTATAACAGAAATAACAGTCATAAATCTCTTCATTCTTTGTAATTTGCTCAGGCTTGAATATGTTCATCATATATGGTGAATACAACCAAACACTTCACTTGCTAGAGCAAAATTCCAATGCAGTATTCATGTTTTACTATATTAAGGGTTTAATATTGCTCATCTGATTAATGTGAAGATGAGTATAATATATATTTTCATGAATTCTTGCTCTCTTTTTCATTTCTCTTTTCTTCATTGCTATCAAAGCCTCTCCTGAGCTTTTTCTCGTATAATCCATCCTTTCAGCTGTTTCTTGGTCTACCTGTAGTTTGAGTATGTAAAAAATTTTACTTCTAGCTTCTCTTCCCAATTCTTTCAATGTCCATCCTTGCAATGTGTGCATACAAGCTTAGCCGACTTTGCTATGACTTGCATTGAACTTTTTAATCCTGCATTTCTCTTTTTACTTAGGTCACCTGAATTCACAAATTTATGTAAGACACATCATTGCCAGCACTTCAGTTTTTTCCAAACTTACATTTTAAGGCCCAACATTTACTATAGGATTGTTCTTTGAGCAGGTATCCGTCATTCAATTCAATTTTCATCTACCTTTATATTATGTTTTCTTTCCAACTGCTGTTCAGCACCTCCATCACTATTTCCCCTTCTCTTACTTCATGCTTGATGAATTTTATAAATGATATATTCACCTGTTTATGAATGTTGATAATAATTTTTCTCTCTTATTATTCTATTTTCTTGCTTTTCATTCTTTACATATAAAGCCCACGACTCTGTCTTGACTTCTGTTACACAGAATTAGTTGGATTTGTTGCTACCAGACACACAGCTACGAGTACTGGCAGTCAAAGTGAAATGGTTAATATTTTTAGTGAGTGTGTTACTGAGTTGCAGTGTCAACGAGTTAGTTTGGAATAATTGATTTCATTGTGGCTTGTATGGTAATAGATTATGTAAATATTGTGTTCACTCTGTAAATTTTGCCATCATTTTTTATTTAGTACACCTTTGCAATTTTGAATGATTTCTTGGGGAATAACTTTTGGAAGACTGAGTGCTTACTCTAATTTATCTTGTTATTAATGATTCTCATATTTTTGTAGCATGATGAGGTCATATACTTTGCGTGAGTAGGTTAGGCAAATGAGCTCATGTGGTTAGTCTAGGTAGGTTAGACGAAGGAATAACACTTAAAGTGGTAGTGTTGCTCTGCATGCACCTTGATATATATGGCACTTTAGCTCTGCTGTTGAAGTTTGTTGATCCTGGCTTGCCATACCCTCTTTTTCTCTGTATTTTGGTCTTGTGATTTCACTGAATACCTGCTCATTGTTATTTTTCTTCAGTGAAGGTATTGCGTTATTTTCTGTCTATCATCTTGGAGATATTTCATTCCTTTGAAGGTGGATATACGTCCTGATATAATTTTTAACCATATATCTGTGAGTTGAACAGCATTTGCTAGGAGTTGTTTTTTGCTTTTGACTTGTTCTATATATTTCCTTTTTTTTGTGCTGTCTTCCATTAATTTTTATGGGGTCCTTTTCTATTGGTTCTCTTCTTTGATTCAGTTTTATCTGATTTGTTATATTGTACTAGAGTCAGAGGATATGCAAATCAGGTAGCTGTCTTCCATGCCAAAGTACCTTGAGCTTGAACCTTTATAATTTTTGTGCAGAAAAGTGACATTTTCATTCAATCAGGTTAGACACTAGTGGTGTCTATCTCTTTTAAGCCCAACCTGCTCAGTAGGCATAAAAAAGTCACCTATGAATATAGCAGGTCATAGAAATACCAAGCACACAATGAATTTTGGCACAGATGCAGACATTCATATGCTTGTGAAGCTCTGAGAAAGAAAAAATTTAATATCCCCTCTATATGTAAAACAATTCTCAGATATATACAAGAAATTATAATATGCAAGCTGATGCAGCAGAGAAAAATATGTTAAGAGTGAAAGTAAAATAGACAATTATATGCTTGTGCAGCTCTGGTAAAGGATAAAGGTGAATATACCCTCTATGTAAAACAGCTTTCAGAGTTTATAGATATTTCCATCACAGTAAAGGAAATCAAATGAATATAAATGATAATGTGTGGGCTGATCAAGCAGAGAAAAATATGTTAGAAGTGGAAATATTGGTTCTTTCACTAAAGTTTTTATGGGCAGGACCAAACCAATCTCATTCTCATTACTTCTCACAACCTACACTGTCGTTATATGTGAAATTAGAGCATTCCCTTTCCTGTTTTACACTGAAAAAATATTTGCATTTCTCCACTTAATGAAGCACAAATGTGTAAAGCTGCTTTTTAAAATAAAGCCCACACATTTCAAGGAGTACTTTTCGAGTCAATTGAGTTGACAGGGATTGACGCACAAGAAATATTATTGCCTCTTACATATAAATGACTCTGGCAAACAAATGTTGTATGAGGGATCTTAGGGAGTCCACTGAACTACTTATTTTCTGTTGAGGAAATAATAGAAAATTTGTTGCAAGGTTAGTATGTTTTCATGCAAATTATTTAAATCACCTGATTTATATAAATTTAAATCAGATTAAAAATATCTTGATTTAAATCAAAATTATCTTTTTTCGAATTTGATGTCTAACTCCATTTGGTTAAATATACAGCTACACAATTTATTGAAATGGAAATTAATATAATGCTACTCCTTGGTAATGATTTAGCTGGTATATGATTAGTAGGCAAATAGTTTAACATTCAAATTTACTTTGATGGAAAACTTCAGGCTATTTCGGTTTTTTATAAATTTTTTGAAATAAGGTAAAAACAAAATTTTGAAAGTACACTTATATATTTGGTAGAAGAGGGTCAACATATGCATAGAAAATTGTAAAGATATTACTTAGAAAATTAAGAGGAACGAAAATGACAAAGCACTGAAAAGGACTGCAGAGGATTATTAGGAAAGATCCAAGCCTTTGCTGTGGCAGTGGCAGTAGATGGTATCTAGAGAGAGCATACCCTGCTAAGTGATGCAGTAGAAATATGGTTAAAGCTGAAAAATTATATTAAGGATATTTAACAGACCAAGATAGAGATAATTTTGAGCAAAAAATAAATATAGCTTTGATGCCTTCCTGCTTTCTAGCAAATGTAATAGATTCAAGGTATCATGGTAGGTCTCTGTCTCCTGAATAGTAATGCACTGCAGAGCAGTATGTTTGTGACTGAGATTCATCCTTATTTTCATCCAACTTGCATGTCATTCCATGAAAGAAGTGCACCATTTATAGAGTTTTATTTTGGCGAAAGTGTTGTAATATTCAGCTAATAATGTAAACGAATATGTAATTATATTCCTAAGGAGTTATTTACTGCAGGTGCAAAGTCACAATGTATTGAGAGGATTTTAATCTTACGATTTTGTACATGCTAAGGTTAAGAATCAATTAGGTCAGGAAAAGGCATCGTAGCCTATGACTTGACATGGGCATATTGACAAAGTATGTTTTAACAACTATAGATTTTTCCAAGGAATGAGAACTGCGAAATACTTGTTTACCTATGTTATTTTGCACACAAAGGTCCAGGAGAGGTATCAAACCTGGATACTGGTCAGAAGTATATTTGCTTCCCACATTTTCATTATTAGTTTTCTTTGTTTTTTAAAGGGTGAAATTATTGATAGTTAAGTACACTCAACCCACGATTTAACAGACTAATGAGGGGGACCTCAGTCCGTTAAATTTGGTTGTCTATTGCATCCGACGGGAGTCTTTAGTGGCAACAATTACAGTATGAAAAGAAGAGGAATAATACTTTTAATCAAGCACAACGTCCACTGTGACACTAAAACACTTGTACACTGTAAATATAATATATAAAAAAAAAAAATTTGTGTGAAAAACAGAGAGAGAAATGAAAAGTTATTTGTGCTACCTTCCGCTCGGTGTCTCAAAACAATAACATCAATAATAATAATGATAATAGTACTGTACGTGATAAGAGAGAGAGAGAGGCTTGAAAGAATATTACTTACTATTTTTGTTCAAATGCATAAGTTTTAAGTAACAAATCAGTAAGTAGTCATTATAGTAATGGTAATGATAATATAAAAACAATAATGATAATACTAATAATAATAAAAAATAAAGATAAAAACAAGCAATTAAGAACGCTCTCAAATATTTATGAAAAGAAAAGCATGTCTGGTAATGTAAAATTAAATTCACTGGACAATAACTTATGAAAAAAAAGAATTCTTATGCGATCCCTGCCAACAAAGTTCAAGGCCAATAATACTTTTTGTTCAGATGAGTATATATCAAGAGAGAGAAACAAATACAAACTCTCAATGTAGGTACTGTGAGAAAGGTAAGAGTCTTGGGGGGGGGGTAGCTTACTACCAATGTTTTAACTCAATATCCA
>JAXCGZ010000490.1:25000-47500 GCA_037179515.1 Halocaridina rubra | reverse complement strand
TAGTCAAAGTAAAGAAAACCTAGAGCTGTGGCAGGATTAAGCCCTGAAATGATGATAGATCATTTTTTTAAGGAGGAAAGGCCATAAAAGTTAGGGAAGACAGAAGGAGGAAGAGAGTTCCAGAGTCTAGAAGTGGATTAAAGTAACAGACACTGCGCATCTATTCTACTAGCTTTAAATCTCCACATAGTACCTGCGTGACGAGGCCGCATGGCGTATGATACACGGCCTCACCCGCTGGTGAGGGATGCAACTCGCCAACTCATCAGATTAGCGATAATATACAATCATCTGTCTATCTTTCTATTTTTCTAACTTTCTATCTACCTGATTCTTTTATTCGTCTATTATTCATTCAATTATTTTTCCAGCTCTATATTCGGGTACGCTGACGGCTGTTCTGGTAACCCCGACATTTGAGAAGCCCATCGATTACCTCACTGATATACCTGAAGCCGTGAAGAGTCAAGGCTACTCCTTGGGGGTCATTGGAGATTCAGCCTTTGAGGAACTCTTCAAGGTATAGATATTATTATTATTATTATTATTATTATTATTATTATTATTATTATTATTATTTTTATTATTATTTTTATTATTATTATTATTATTATTATTATTATTATTATTATTATTATTATCATTATTATTATTATTATTGTTATTATTATTATTATTGTAATCACTGTGGCTCAAGCGGTAGCGTCCGCGACTCTGAGGCGTCAGGTCGAGGGTTCGCTCCCCGTCACGGTCTGAGGTTAGCAAGGGCATGCACTCAGGGTAACGATTACATCTGCCAAAACAAGTCCTCCGCAAGCAGGCAACCGCCGTAGCCCTTGGTAGAAAAGGGAGCCCGTGACGTAAAACCGGAACATTATTATTATTATTATTATTATTATTATTATTATTATTATTATTATTATTATTATTATTATTATTATTATTATTATTAATATTATTGTAGTCACTGTGGCTCAAGCGGTAGCGTCCGCGACTCTGAGGCGTCAGGTCGAGGGTTCGCTCCCCGTCACGGTGTGAGGTTAGCAAGGGCATGCTCTGAGGGTAACGATTACATCTGCCAAAACAAGTCCTCCGCAAGAAGGCAACCGCCCCGCCCTAGCCCTTGGTAGAAAAGGGAGTCCGTGACGTAAAACCGGAACATTATTATTTTTATTATTATTATTATTATTATTATTATTATTATTATTATTATTATTATTATTATTATTATTATTATTCAAGCTTCTAGTTGTGGTTTACTTATCAGAACACCCTCCTATGCCTTAACACTTAGTGGGATAGAAATAAGGAGGGAGGGCTTCCCGGTCCTTTTAACTCCTCCCTATTCAGTCGACTTTTACAACACGCTGGAGAGCACGACGATGATATAATTTTGCCCGTACCCAAAGAGAAAGCGAAGTAAAAATGCAGACAAAGAAAGAATAGAATATGGGAGGTAGAGAGGACTAAATTCTTCAACTGGAGAGAACCCACCCAATGAACTATAATAATCAGATAACTAAGTAAGTCTTATAATTACTATAATGCACCTCTAGAAGTATAAAAATTAGTTCTCATTCAAATGGGGGTGGATAGAGACATGTTGGAGTGGAGGGGATTAAGACTGCTTGCTCTTCCTAACGTCCCAACAATGAGATCAAACACGTATTAGTAGTTTTCCGACCAGTGCACTCTCCCACTGAGCTACTCCAGACTCAGTGGAAATG
Source organism: Halocaridina rubra (assembly GCA_037179515.1). Lineage (NCBI taxonomy): Eukaryota > Metazoa > Arthropoda > Malacostraca > Decapoda > Atyidae > Halocaridina > Halocaridina rubra. Next base: position 45,773 of record JAXCGZ010000490.1, on the reverse strand, counting down.
CATTAATACCATTTGTGATTATTCCAGAGTGCAAAGGAAGGAATTTATGAAGAAATTTGGACGTTATTCAACCACAAGGAAAGGTCAAAAAGCTTTTTCAGCTATCCCGATCAAGGTTTTGACCAGGTAAGAAAGTTAGGTTAGGTTAAAGTTTTAGAATTCGGTATATATATATATATATATATATATATATATATATATATATATATATATATATATATATATTGTGTAACAATTAATTCCCTTTCGAAATGGGGAGGTCACAGACAGGTTGGAGCTGGGGGAATCTGGCTGGTTGCTCTTCCTAACTCTCCGAGGAGAGATTAAATCCACGGTTTACGGTTCGTCAGCTTCAAAATTGCAAGCTTTACCACTGAGCTCCTGCGGCACCAACATATATTAGATATATATATATATATATATATATATATATATATATATATATATATATATATATATATATATATATATATATAGTCTCCGTGGCAAAATGGTAGCGTCTGCGACTCTGAAGCGGCAGGTCGAGGGTTCGCGCCCCGTCACGGACTGAGTTTAGTAAGGGCATACACTCAGGGTAACGATTACATCTGCCAAAACAAGTCCTTCGTAAGAAGGCAACCGTCCTAGCCCTTAGTAGAAAAGGGAGTTCGTGACGTAAAACCGAATCAAAACCGAATCATATATATATATATATATATATATATATATATATATATATATATATATATATATATATATATATATATATGAAGAAATAAGCACATAATTTAAACACAATTCTAATCACATAAGCACATATACACACACATTGTTTACAGTGGTAGAGTCTGGAGTGGGTAACATACTGGCCCCAGGTTCGATTCTGGCCTGGCATTGAATCAGCTTTCACTGATTCGTGTTGTTACCAGCTAAACTTGGCAGTTGATTTGAGGGTCGGTGATGTCCTATAGGTCTACCTATTTATTCAGCCACTGTCTAGAGACCACTGGGTCCACGTGATTGGAGAGGGATATTTAACCCTGGCTATACAGTAGGTACTGAGCCAGGCTTGTGCTATCACTGTCTCTTGCCTCTGCCTTTTAATAATGATCTTAACCCTTATATGAAAGTATAAAAAAAAAATCTTTTTTAATTAATTTTCAGCTGGTCAAGGGAAAATTCATCTTTGTCAACTCTCAAATGGGGTCCAAAATCCGAGCCATCCGGAAGGGTCTCAACAAATTCCATTTTTCCAGACAGACATTCTATCCACAAGGATACGGCATCGCCTGTAACAGTGGTTCTCCCTTCAGGATGAAATTTAATGATATGTAAGTAAGCACACACGCACACACATACATACACACACACACACAAAACCACACACACACATATATAGAATTCCATTAACAAAATTAATACAACGGAACTGATACGCAGTATTCAAATAGGATTATTATTATTATTATTATTATTATTATTATTATTATTATTATTATTATTATTATTATTATTAGTAGTAGTAGTAGTAGTAGTAGTAGTAGTAGTAGTAGTAGTAGTAGTAGTAGTAGTAGTAGTAGTAGTAGCAGTAATAATAATTTTTTATTATTAATAGAATACACTAACACGCTTAAATACTTCCAAAATTTCACCTCCTTGAATCGGGATTCGAACCTGAGACATAGAGGTCATTAATCAGAGAACTGGAACCTCTACTGATATTCCAGAATGACAAGTGATACCTTAGCGATTTTCTCTATGCTCTGAAATTTTACCTCTCTGCCGACCCACCTGTAACCAACACACATGTATTTTATTTTTCTCCTCGCTATGGACTCTCATGACCGTATCTTTCTTCTTCTTTTTATTCCATACCGGCTGTGCCTATAGGCACTGCTAGTGTAAATACTGGTGATTCGTACACTTCTTAGCAGTGTTGCCAGATACCCAGGATAGTCTGAATTTCTCCATATTTATTAGACAGTAACAAAATATAACTTACCTAACCTAGTGTGTGTGTGTGTATATATATATATATATATATATATATATATATATATATATATATATATATATATATATATATATATATATATATATATATATATATATATATATATATATATTGCCTGCTGGTTGAGGGACATGCACCAGTAGTGCACATAATCTTGTCTATATACCCTACTAGTGTGCATACTAGAGTTATATGCACTACTTGGCAGTGCGTCTAGACATTAGGTTTAATTCCAGGATACTTCAAATGATAGAAGGCGGTCTAATAACCAAATGGGCTGATGAAGAATTAACTAAAGTCGCCGGAAAGAGCAAAAATACTGACGAAGGTTCGGGTCGTGGAGCAGTCGTTATCACTGTCAAGCATCTTCAGGTAAGGGAAAGGAGCGTAATAATAATAATAATAAAAATAATAATAATAATAATACTAATAATGATTCGGTTTTACGTCACGAACTCCCTTTTTCTACTAAGGGCTAGGACGGTTGCCTTCTTACGAAGGACTTGTTTTGGCAGATGTAATCGCTACCCTGAGTGTATGCCCTCACTAACCTCAGTCCGTGACGGGGCGCGAACCCTCGACCTGCCGCTTCAGAATCGCAGACGCTACCATTTTGCCACGGAGACTACATAATAATAATAATAATAATAATAATAATAATAATAATAATAATATAATAATAATAATAATAATAATAATAATAATAATAATAATAATAATAATAATAATAATAATAATAATATGATGATGATGATGATGATGATGATGATGATGATGATGATGATGATAATAATAATAATAATAATAATAATAATAATAATAATAATAATAATAATAATGATAATAATAATAATAATAATGATAATAATAATAATAATAATAATAATAATAATAATAATAATAATAATAATAATAATAATAATAATAATAATAATAATAATAATAATAATAATTACTTTTATACATGAAAGGATATCCTACTGAAGTCAGGAGGGTGGCCACAACCGAAAAAATGGAAAAGAAAAGTTACTTGATAACTTAAAATTTGTTTCAAGTGATGGTAAATCTAACTCCTTCGGCCTTGTATATGTGCATGCTTGCATATGTACTGTCCTCAGTCCTCCTGAGATGGAAAATGAAAATACCACCTCTAGATTCCCCCGTGTTTCATAAAAGTTGACAATAAGGGGGAAAAAGAGGAGACTGGGAATTCCCAATCCTTAGAGTTTTCTTCCTGCGAAGAGGCAAGGCATAAAAGGGCATTCTGGTAGGAGAGCTCCAACTAGAACCTTAGCAATTAGGATGGCTGAAATAGGGTTACGTTGTGGATCGAGTGAGTGAGTCATTTCAAGTCAGTTCATACTAGGAGATTCTAAGCACTAACTTCCATCCAAAGCTGTTGCAAGTGGGGTCTCTTGAAATGTGTGGTTGTACATGTACTTACCTTATTGTGCTTATTGGAAAGAGCCCCATGCTCGTAACTCCCCGTCTCCTGGTCAGATCAATTTTTATACTTAGTGATACTTATCATACTTGTCCATCAAATTATTGATTGAGTTCGCATTAACTGCCTCCTCACTAAGCGATTTCCAATCATCAACTACTCTTACACTAAAAAAGTACTTTCTTACATCATACAAAGAAGTTTTCTTACAAAACTTCAAACTGTGACCTCTAGTTCTAGTGCCTGTCATATCAAAATATCGATCCCTATCCACTCAGTCATAACCATGAAGGAATTTAAAAACCGTCATCATATCCCCCTAATTCTTCTAGATTCGAGTGATGGTAAGTCTAATTCCCTCAGCTTCTTCTCATAACTAAGACTGCGTATTTCTGGCACCAGCTTCGTGGCATGTCTCTGAACCTTTTCCAGTTTAACTCTGTGCTTTTTCAAGTGTGAATTCTAAAGGGGGCTGCATATGCAAGTTTTGGCCTCACATTGTCCATGTGCCTGAAGGCTACCCTTACATTTGCTAAGAAAGCATATGCTGTCCTTACTATGCCATTTATATATGCATTTTTGGAGACAAATCTGCCAGTGTGTTTCCTCCTAGATCTATGTGACTGTGTGATTACCTAATTGTGATTACCTAATTGTGTTTACGGGAAAGAGCCCAAAGCTCGTATCTCCCCGTCTCCTCATCGGTTCCATTTTAGACTTAGTGATACTTATCATACCTGTCCTTAAAACTATGGATTGAGATAGCATTAACTACCTCCTCGCTTAGCCAATTCCAATTATCAACTACTCTTACACTGAAAAAGTATTTCCTTACATCCTGCAAAGAAGTTTTCTTACGAAGCTTCAAACTATGACCTCTAGTTCTAGAGCCAGCCATATCAAAATATCGATCCCTATCCACTCTATCATAACCATGAAGGAATTTAAAGACTGTCACCATATCCCCCCTCACTCTTCTAGCTTCGAGTGATGGTAAGTCTAATTCCCTCAGCCTCTCATCATAACTGAGATTGCGTATTTCTGGCACCAGTTTCGTGGCATGTCTTTGAACTTTTTCAAGCTTAGCTATGTGCTTTTTCAAGTGCGGATTCCAAAAGGGGGCTGCATATTCGAGTTTTGGCCTCACATAGGTTACATAAATATTTCTGAACATTTCCTTGTCCATGTGCCTGAAGGCGACCATTACATTTGATAAGAATGCATATGCTGCCCTTACTATGCCATTTATATGTATTTCTGGAGACAAATCTGCCAGTATGTTTACTCCTAGATCTCTCTCATTTTCTGTCTCTTGAAGTTGAACTCCAGCCACCGAGTAGTCAAGCTTGGGCCTTCTTGCACTTGTACCCATTCTCATTACCTTACATTTTGAAGTATTGAATTTCATTAGCCACTTTTCTGACCACTCATGCAGATTATTTAGATCCTCCTGAAGTTTTCTACCATTGTTCTCGTTTTTTACTTTCTTCACAATCTTTGCATCATCTGCAAACATATTCATGAATGAATTTACAGACTCTGATAGGTCATTTACATATACAAGGAACAAAAGTGGCCCTAAAACTGAACCCTGTGGAACTCCACTACTAACTCTTCTCCATTCAGACACTGAGAGTCTTACTCTAACCCTCTGTTCCCTTCCTTCTAAGTAAGTTTTTATCCACTCCAAAACATTTCCACCTATTCTAGCCATTGATTGCAGCTTCCTAATAAGTCTCCCATGTGGAACAGTGTCAAACGCTTTCTGGAAGTCTAGGAATATGCAATCTGCCCAGCCCTCTCATTCCTGTAAGATTTGGCTTACCTCATCATAAAATTCTAATAAGTTTGTTACTGTTGATCTACCTTTTCTGAAGCCATGTTGCCTCACTGACAAAAAGTTGAAGGATTCCAAGTGAAGAGAGATATGTTTCCTTAGTAGTTTCTCCATAACTTTGCAAACTATGCTGGTCAAGGAAACTGGTCTATAGTTCAGAGCCGTATCCCTCCTTCCCTTTTTGAAGATAGGTATCACATTTGCTTGTTTCCAGCATCTTGGAATCTACCCCGACTCCAGTGACTCCTTAAATATGATACTTAGTGCCACTGATATTGTGTTTGCGCATTTTTTAAGCACATGAGGAGATATGTCATCAGGACCTGTAGCTTTATGAACATCTAAATCCATCAGCGTGTGATTACCTAATTGTGATTACCTAATTGTGTTTACGGGAAAGAGCCCAAAGCTCGTATCTTCCCGTCTCCTCATCGGTTCCATTTTATACTTAGTGATACTTATCATACCTGTCCTTAAAACTATGGATTGAGATAGCATTAACTACCTCCTCGCTTAGCCAATTCCAATTATCAACTACTCTTACACTGAAAAAGTATTTCCTTACATCCTGCGAAGAAGTTTTCTTACGAAGCTTCAAACTATGACCTCTAGTTCTAGAGCCAGCCATATCAAAATATCGATCCCTATGCACTCTATCATAACCATGAAGGAATTTAAAGACTGTCACCATATCCCCCCCTCACTCTTCTAGCTTCCAGTGATGGTAAGTCTAATTCCTTCAGCCTCTCATCATAACTGAGATTGCGTATTTCTGGCTCCAGTTTCGTGGCATGTCTTTGAACTTTTTCAAGCTTAGCTATGTGCTTTTTCAAGTGCGGATTCCAAAAGGGGGCTGCATATTCCAGTTTTGGCCTCACATAGGTATGTGTGTATGTGTGTGTGTGTGTGTGTGTGTGTGTGAGAGAGAGAGAGAGAGAGAGAGAGAGAGAGAGAGAGAGAGAGAGAGAGAGAGAGAGAGAGAGAGAGAGAGAGAGAGAGAGAGAGAGAGAGAGAGAGAGAGCATGTTTACGAGAAACGAGAAATGGATGTTTTACCACTGACTAAAACAGTACCGGAAGTGTGTGCCGTTGCATGTTGATAGATAATCTTATCTAATTAATTCATTAAGTTATCTATCTATATATCTAGCTATTTATTTATCTATCTATCTGTCTGTCTGTGTGTCTATGCATCTATCTATTTAGGTATTTATTTATCTAATTCATTAATAATTTCTCCCTACAGGCAGCCTTCTTCATACTAGTGATGGGGTACCTTCTAGGTGGCGGAGTTGTTATTCTAGAGAGTATATATTTTAGGGCACGTTTCCTAGCATGGGCGAAATTCTTTAATTAAATAATTACTTGATGATAATAATAATAATAATAATAATAATAATAATAATAATTATAATAATAATAATAATAATAATAATAATAATTATAATAATAATAATAATAATAATAATAATAATAATAATAATAATAGTAATAATAATAGTAATAATAATAATAATAATAATAGTAGTAGTAGTAGTAGTAGTAATTAACAACAATAATAAGAATGATAATCTGTTTGTATAGTAAGGCCATAATCCATATAGTAAGTGGGTTGGCAGAGTCGAAGCACACCCTTTACCTAAACACGAGGAATATACGGAAGAGAGTATTTCCAGTCCCCCCACTCCACCCCATTTAACTGACCTTACGACATTGAGAAGCATAAACGAAGAAACTGGAGAATGGGAGACAGAGAAAAATGAATTATGGGAGGCAGAGGACGATCAAAGCCTCAACTGGAGAGAACCCACCCATCACAACATTATAGCTTCTATAAGGCACAATTTAAAATTATTAAAATGTAAATTATATATGCATATATATATATATATATATATATATATATATATATATATATATATATATATATATATATATATATATATATATATATTAAATATCACTGTATAAAAAAAGAGTAATATTATTATCCTTTTTCCCAGAGTATCTTACCTAAGCCATTATGAAAGAAAACCATCACAGGTCAACTGCTTGCTCTGGATAAACCAGGATAAATAGAGCTGAAATTAGGATAATTATCCTTTGATAACCTCAGAGTGTTCGCACCCCATCACGGTCTGTGGTTAGCGAGGGCATGCACTCAGGGTAACGATTACATCTGCCAAAACAAGTCCTTTGCAAGAGGGCAACCGTCCTAGCCCTTGGTAGAAAAGGGGGTCCGTGACATAAAACCAGAACATCCTTTGATCCTTTAAGCAACTAAATCGAAACCACTGAGAGAGAAAGCACCACAGTTCAGGTTCCTAGCACGGTTAAACAGGTGGAGAGAAAGATAATATCCAGCTTTAATCCCCCAGCTCCAACGTGTCTATGACATATAAAAGAGGATTATTCTGAGCTCTTATTGGTAATTGACTTAACCACAGTGGAGGGGAATATCACCACAATGCCGGTCCCAAAGCCGGGTAAGCAGATGCACTGAAAGTAAAATAACTGAATTATATTCCAGAAGGGGCAAGAATACCTTCTCCATGTTCCCCTGTGTGTCGTAAAAATCCACTAAATTGGCGGACCAAGGTACCTAGGAATCCCCTCTTTTGCATTTTAGTCCCAAGAAAGAGTCAAGTCTTTGCTTTGACTCAGCCAAAACTCCTTATAAGGGGGCTTATGGCTTCTATATATAGTATACAGATTCTATATATAGTTTAATAAAGCCAGTAAGGGAGGAAGGGGCAACATAACAGGTCCAAAGAACGAATGAATAAAGGTGGAGTCTCATAAAGCCAAAGAGGGATGATATTGAGACTTTTTTCACTACTCAAAGTCCCACGTGTGTATGGGGTGGGCGTTCCTAACTACGCTCCCGTTTTGCATTTGATCTGCTCTCAGCCGTTTCTGCCTTAAACCCTTATTCACACGATATATCCAAACTTCGCTTGGTTTTTCTCTTTCCCTTCTACCCTAAATTCCCATCCACATTACCCTTTTGCCCACGTAGTAGTAGTAGTAGTAGTAGTAGTAGTAGTAGTAGTAGTAGTATTTGATCCTCTCTCAACCCTCTCTCCAATCAATGTTAACCAAGTACTGGACCCCCAAATATTCTAACAATCAAATCTTATCGTTTTTCCCGTTATGGGTCGACACAATGGATCAATCAAGTCCATACGGCTTCCATCCTTCTTCGTCAAACTATACACCCTCATATCCTCCCTCCCCACATCCATAAACCTCTTCTTTGGTCTACCTCTCCCCTCCTGTCTGGCAGATTCGTCCTCAGCATTCTTTTTCCCGAAATATCCCTCATCCTTCCTCAGCACATGTCCAAACCATTACAGTCTCATCTCTCACCATGTCCTCAAACATTCCTCCCAGCACTGTCCCTCAAACATACTCACTCTTTATCCTATCCATCCTTATCAAGCAAAGAGACCCAAAAAGTGCTGTTCTGACTATCCCTGAGTAACATCTAGCCAATGAGTGAGTGTCATTAGGATAATTAGGAGGATAAATTAACTGTTTTTCTAATCATTTCATTATTTAATTATGTGCAGCTTAAATATCATCATTATTTTGGTTACACAGAAGACCGGGTTTTACACTCCAGAGCCACATTTTCAGTTTGAAAAAGACGTTTTCCAAGAACAAAGCTGCGGTTGCTAGGAGGAAACCGAGGACAACAACGAAGAAAGCAGCCTGCAATGAAAAGCGTTTTTAGGGGAGAACTCATGCAGTATGCAAGAGAATGCATTTTAAGGGGAGACTGATGCAGTTTATGACATAATGCATCTATATATAAAACAAATGTTCCACACTACAACTTGGAGCTTAAAAAGTTTCTGTTATAAGAGCAGTTATGTTATATTACTTCAATGTTGCATAAAAAGCTTTTTCCAAGTGTCAATTCAAGTGCATTACAAACTGCATAATACAACTTCTCTCTATTTCTAAGGCATGAATTAAACAGTGCATTTGGAAGATTAAAAGATTAATATCTAAAAGCATTTAAGATAGTGTGTAGAAATATCACCACTTACTTTAAAGTTGCATAAAATGCTTTTTCTAAGCGTCAGTTCTAGGTGTGGGTGCAACAATGAGAGGTTCTCATTCTCAGATTTGTGGCACGAGTGCTTGACAAAGTCAGTAAGGACGTGAGTACAAATATGAACGACTTTAATTCTCAGGTTTGTGGCACGAGTGCTTGGACAAAACTAACGACATTAATTCTCAGGTTTGTGGTACGAGTGCTTGGATAAAACTAACGGCTTTAATTCTCAGGTTTGTGGTACGAGTGCTTGGACAAAACTAACGGCTTTAATTCTCAGGTTTGTGGTACGAGTGCTTGGACAAAACTAATGAGTTTAATTCTCAAGTTTGTGGCAGGAGTGTTTGGACAAAACTAACGAATTTAATTCTCAAGCTTGTGGCACGAGTGCTTGGACAAAACTAACGATTTTAATTCTAAAGTTTGTGGCACGAGTGCTTGGACAAACCTAACGGTTTTAATTCTCAGGTTTGTGGTACGAGTGCTTGGACAAAACTAACGAGTTAAATTCTCAGGTTTGTGGTACGAGTGCTTGGACAAAACTAACGAGTTTAATTATCAAGTTTGTGGCACGAGTGCTTGGACAAAACTAACGATTTTAATTCTCAAGTTTATGGCACGAGTGTTTGGACAAAACTAACGACCTTAATTCTCAAGTTTGTGGCACGAGTGCTTGGACAAAGCTAACGACTTTAATTCTCAGGATTGTGGCACGAGTGATTGGACAAAACTAACGACTTTAATTCTCAGGTTTGTGGTATGAGTGCTTGGACAAAACTAACGAGTTTAATTCTCAAGTTTGTGGCACGAGTGCTTGGACAAAACTAACATATTTTATTCCACTCCTCTTAAAAGTTAGCTGTCCTGATCAATAATCCCTCTTTTTTCCACCTCTTTTCCTTTGGCAGAGGTTGCTGTTTGCTGATTTATTTAACTATTAAACTTCATTTGAATGAGGGTGGAAACTGACAGGTTGGAACTGGGGAAATCAGGCTGAATGCCTATTTAACCCCCCAAGGTGAGTTCAAACACGGGTTTGTCTCCTAGATCGAGTGGAATAATGTACTCCAAATGACAGTTAAAACTTTTGGACCAATTCTATTCTTATTCCTTTCACTGGTATAGGAACGGAACCAAGCAGAATCCTTTTTCAACTAAAGCTTCTCCTAATCACATAGAGTTGTTGCTCAAGATATCTTTTTTGAAAGGTCTTTGTGACTGATTGTTTTTCTTGACTTCAAGTCTCCATTCATAGGCTAATCAGACAAAAATTGTAGAGGTTTTCCCTGAAGTAACTAGCTGCCAGGCTGAAGGGGGAGACATAGGCCAAAGAGGTTTATGAATGTGGCGAAGAAGGACATGAAGGTGAGTATTGTGATAGAGGAATATGCGGGGATAGGCCGATATGGAGAAGCAAGACTGAAGATGTTTGAGTGTAATTGATGAGCTTACCTGAAGGTGTTTGAGTATAACAAATAAACTTACCTGAAAGTGTTTGAGTGTAACATAAAGCTTACCTGAAGGTGATTGAGTGTAACATAAAGCTTACCTGAAGGTGTTTGAGTGTAATGGCAGTTGGTCCTAGCCTGTTGGTGTCCTCAGGATGGCTCTTTCCTGCAACTTTAGCAACCTCCACATCAGCCCATTTGGTGATCAAACCTCCTTCCGTCATCAGAGACAACCTGGGATCAAAGAGAGAATATGAATTTAACACTGATAAGCTTAGATCTGGAATTTAGCAATGATGTGGACCTGGTTCTGGAATTTAGCAATGACTTGGACCTGGTTCTGGAATTCAGCCTGGTCCTGGTTCTGAAAATTAGCAATGAATTGAACCTGGTTCTGGAATTTAGCAATGTGGTCCTAGTTTTGAAAATGGCAATGAATTGGACCCGGTTTTAAAATTTAGCAATGCCTAAATCTGGTTCTGGAATTCAGAAATGACTTAAACCTGGTTCTGGAGTTCAGCAATGCTTAGACCTGGTTTTGGAATTTAGGAAATGATTTAAAGCTGGTTCTGGAATTTAGCAATGCTTAGGCCTGGTTTTGGAATTTAGGAAATTATTTAAAGCTGGTTCTGGAATTTAGCAATGTTTGGGCCTGGTTCTAAAGTTTAGTAAGGCTTGGACTTGGTTCTTGAATTTAGAACTTAATTGGATTTGACTGTAAATAAAAATGAACAAACATCTATGGCCTTTGATCTGGTTTTGGAATTTAGAAATGACATGAACTTGTCAACTTTAATAAATATGACACAGAAGGGAGTGGCATCAAATATGACCAAAACTTACATATGGTTGAGTTTCTGTGTAAGGTGCCAAGCATATCTTCTTCAATATAGCACAAGACATGACCACTACATAAATATGGTTGAGTATTCATTTGACCTGACCAATAATTACAAATGGCTGAGCTTTCCTTTGACCTGACCAATACTTACATATAGTTGAGCTATCCTCTGACCTGACCAATACTTGCATATAATTAAACTTTCGTTTGACTTGACCAATACTTACAGTTGGTTGAGATTGTTTGACCTGACCAAGATATATGATTGAACTTTCCTTTGACCTGACCACTACTCACATATAGTTAAGCTTCCGTTTGAAGGGAGCTCCACTGAAGGTGGCTATGCCATACCCCTGAGGGTAGAAGCTCTGCTTGGCAAAGTGGAATTTCCCAAGACCTCTTCGCGTGGCCCGTATCTTGGAGTTTAACTGTGGGTTGACGAAGATGAATTTCTCTTCTAGAATCTGGAACAGATATTTGAATAACTTAGTTTATGGAAATATACCAGAGTAAATACACAAAATAAATGAGAAACATTAATTAGCAAATTAAGATCACTTACAAATTAACAAATACTGGATTGGTGTTGTTGCTAGCCATTTCATGTGTAACTATTAATACCTATTCAATTGGCCTTGAACACAGACTGTTTGGAGCTGGGGAAATAAAGCTGGATGCCTTTCTTAACACTTCATGGTGGGATCAGCTGAGGTACACAGAAGCTGTGGGAGTTAACTAGCAGAGTTGAGCTAGTAATTTCTTGGGAAAGACTACAAGACACAATCTCCCCCCCAAGTTAGGGTAGGTTGTTATGCATATTCTTAAATGCATAATATTTTTAACATTTTCCGTGTCACTTATGATCCCCATTATGGGGGTGAATTTAGACAGGTTAGAACAAGAGAATTAAGTGGATGCCCTTCCTAATACCCTGCGGTAGGTTTGAATGTGGGTCTGTCACCTCCTAAGCAAAGTATTCTAAGGACTGCACTATCATGATCCTCCTTGAATCACCATCATCATCATCAAATCTTATGGCTTCTCCCATCAGAGGTCGCCACAGCAGATCAATCGTATCCAAATAGCCATATCATCTGCATCTTCCTCTGTCACACAGCATACCCTCAAATCCTCCCTCACCACATCCATAAGCCTCCCATTTGGTCTACCTTTACCTTCCTATCTTGCACCTCCATCCTCAGTATCTTTCTTCCAACATATCCCTCATCCCTCCTCACTGCATGCCAAAACCATCTCAGTCTAGTGTACTTTCTTGAAATGCTCTCTACTGTTACATATGCTTGAAACACAAACACTTATCTATAGCAAATAGATAATCAAATTTGAACAAATCCTATATATAAACAAAAATACCTTGTCAAAACCTTCATCTGGATGTTTCAGAAAACTTTTGGATCGATCTTTGTGGTTGAAGAGTTCCCAAGTTTCTTGATAGATCCCTTCCTTCGCTGCCTGGAAAAAAGGACAAATGTCTCTTACTCTCACCATGTGCCACATCCCTCACAATCTAATATCCCATGTACCTATGAAGCTGTACCACACATCATGAGGTCATGATCTCAGGGTAGCCAAGCGCTATAAGCAATGAGCTGCCCAAGACACCAAAAAAAGACTAAAATAATTACTACATACATATATTCATATACAATGGCAGCAATACCCCTTGTAAGGGGGTGGCAAAGTCAAAGCAAGCACATTCACCAGAAGCTAACATAGCTAGATCACTCCTCTTTTCTCCTAGAGGAAAAACGGTTGCCACAATTACCCAGTGACTCTGTTTGGGTCATCAACTAGGTGATGTACCTCAAGCACTCCTCTTAGCTCCTTTAGGCTACAGGGCTGCCACAATCCCCCCTTACCCTGCTTGGGTCATCCTCAGGGTAAGCGGACAAATGTCTCGTGTCGTGAGGTAGATTGCAAATTATTGTGTTTACCTTAAAGAGCTCCTCAAAGCTAGTATCTCCAATAATTCCCAGTGTAAAGCCTTCCTTAACTGCTTTTGGAAGATCAGTTAAATGATCGACTGGTTTGTCAAATGCTGGTGTTACCAGCACAGCAGTCAGAATTCCAGAGTAGAGAACTGTAAGAAAAATTATATGGCAATATTTAATTATTTTCTTATTAAATATTTCTAATTAGCATAAGTAGCATAAAGTCAAAACTGCGCAAGTAAAGTCTGCATAAGTTGAGGGATGACAAATCATATATATATATATATATATATATATATATATATATATATATATATATATATATATATATATATATATATATATATATATATATATATATATATATATATATGTATGTATGTATGTATGTATGTATAAAGGTAAAAAAGTAGTTGAACATTACTATAACTACATACAAAGCATCTATACAATAATATACGATATGCAATCTATAATGGTATGAATTTATATAATGCTATATGTCTGTAACATTATAAGTCTATAAAGCTATTAATCTATATAATAGTAAATAACAAAATCCTTACCACTGATATAAAAACAGAATAGATACCAAAAGATAAAGACGAATCTGTGAGGCCAATACTGAACAGACAACAAGTTAGTCTGAACAACTAAATTTCTGAATGTGTTGAAGGAGAACCTGTTCAGACTGTATTTCTCCAGCATTTCCTTCTTCAGGTAGGTCTTCTTCATAAACCATGTCTCAGCTGACAGTAGAGGCCCTACAGCCAAAACTGCTCCCACAATACAAATCCATACCTGGGTTAGGTTAAGTCAAGAGGTTCAGCTTTGCAGAAGATTTATACATTATACAATGGCTCCACACTCCCACTCAAATAGGGGATAATTATTACATAAAAGAGGGCATATGTGGGCAGCGGTATGTCAGATGTAGAGTGTGCCTGTTGAGAATTGACCAACATATGTTCGAGCCCATTGCAGGCCATTAGGAAGAAAAATAACTATATAAGATTTATATACAGTATAAGTAATATATAAGAAAACAACAAGAAATATATATAATTACTTCAAAAGTGAAAGGGGAGAAGACAGCAAAGGCTCTGTTCCTCTCAGCTGGGGCTCGAGATATGAGAGTAAGAGACTCCAGATAATATGGATATGTAAAATCAATAACACTTTCTCTCAAACCTGCAAAAATAAAGGTAAGCTATAAAGGACAAGTGGTAGAGTTGAAAATGCTTCGGTTTTCTTTGGTTGTGACAAGGATTGACAGGATAAAGAATGAGTATATCAAAGGCACAGAGCATGTAGGATGGTTTGGGAACATGGTGGGAGAGGCGACACTTAGACAGTCTGGGCGTACACTGAGGAGGGATGAAGGGTAAATTGGGGGAATGACACTGATGAAAGAGCTGCCAGGCAGGTGGGGGAGGTAAGTGCAAGAGGAGGTTAAAGGATGTGGTGAGTGAGGACATGTGCATGTGTGGTATGACTGAGGAGGACAAAGGGGATAGGGTACTATGGAGATGACTGATCCGTTGCAGTGGCCGTAATAAGAGAAGAAGAAGAAGAAGAAGAAGAAGAAGAAGAAGAAGAAGAAAAAGAAGAAGAAGAAGAAGGAGAAGGAGAAGGAGAAGGAGAAGGAGAAGAAGAAGAAGAAGAAGAAGAAGAAGAAGAAGAAGAAGAAGAAGAAGAAGAAGAAGAAGAAACAGAAGAAGAAGAAGAAGAAGAAGAAGAAGAAGAAGAAGAAGAAGAAGAAGAAGAAGAAGAAGAAGAAGTGTGTCACTTCTTGTGACATACAGGGAGCAAAATTGATGATTTTTTTTTGCCCAACATCAGATAATCTAGATTTAGTACATTTCTGTACAGCTGTTTTGGTACTGCTTTTTTTTGGACGCCAAACCTGTTTTAGCAACAATCCATTTGGCAACTGACATACTGGTGCTAAGAAAATATTTATATTTTGAAAACTCAATCTAATCTATCTAACCTATCCCAGCCTAACCTAGCTATCTGTACAAAACATATGATACTAATACAGCCGTGCCAAATCATCTGTGCTCAAAGGGCACTGCCCAATCGTGCCAATTCAAGGTAAATCTATTGAATAGCCAATACTCACCTGTGATAGTGATTTCACAGATAGCCAGATGGGCATTTCTTCTGTATACTTCTCCAATCATACCCGTTACATTGCCATCAGGAAGGGGTCCACCCCATTTACCATCAGACGGTTTCTTCACGCGATAACTGAAATCAAGATACGCTATACTGATACCGAGAATTAGATGTAATGAGAAAATTGTGGTACAGTTGCTTCAAGATCATCGTTGTATGTGTCACTATTAGTCCCCAAAGGAAAAAAAATATATAATAAAAGGAAAAGAAAATAACAGAAAAAATAAATTTAAAAAAAATTGAAAAAAAAAAATGGCATCTAACTCACGTGAAATTGAGCTTAGAGCTCAGAGCATCCATGATGCTGATGTCAATGCCTGAATCTGGGACATATTGTCCCGAGGTCGAATCCCACTTCATCCCAAAGAAAGGACTGTTGTCGTTGGCTGTGACCGTTAACTGTCGCCCTTTGAAGTCTGAGTAAACCATTTCCAATGGTTGGAAGAGAGCCGGTGCCAAGAGTTTGACCCTGAGGTCACCTGACCTGGATGTGGGTCTGGATGCCCTCTTGTAAGATGACATCCAAGTGGCACATTCTTGGAATCTACGGAGAAAATGAAAATTTAACTAGAAAACAAACACTGGGTAGCTCAGTGGTAGAGTGCACGAGTTACGAAGTGCTTGATGTGGGTTTGGTCCTACCGCGTGGCGTTGAAGGGCATCCAGCGTAATACCCCAGCTCCAACATGTCTGTGTCCACCCCAGTTCGAATGGGGACTAATTGAGACAGATGACACTATGTACTGCGGGAACGTAGTGTTTAGAGCGTTTGACTCTGGAAGCTTCAGACCCACAACTGAGTCCACAGCTAAGCTTTAAAAGGGGGATCCAGCTTTCATTCCCCAGCTCTAACCTGTCTGTGTCCATCCCCATAATGGGGATCCATAGTGACATATAATCCGGCAAGCAAAAGCAGCAAGCACTGGGACTTAGGGGACCTCGAAACTGATAGAACTTGATCATTAAATTTATGAGTAAGAAGAGCTTGCCTCATCACAAGCTTTCTGCTACTGCAACTGGAATATTTTAAGTTATAATGATAAACATTTAATAAAGGCATTTCACCACCGAATTGGACAGCTCCCACTACAGTACAAAATACTGAGAGGGGAGATTTCATGGCGTCCATTTACTAAGTATCATTACTGTTATATATCACGAATCATTTTTACCCCGACCGGGACTTGAATCTAGGACTTATAATTACTAAACCAAGGCGCTACCAACTACACCACAGAAGGTCTAAAAGGGAAATAAACCTTACAGCTTTTATCTGCTGTACTAGGAATGAACGCATTCTATATGAATGTCACTATGTTCATATTACTCTTTTATCTTATATATATATATATATATATATATATATATATATATATATATATATATATATATATATATATATATATATATATATATATATATATATATATATATATATATATATATATATATATATATATATATATATATATATATATATATATATATTTACCTTATGACGTTATCTTGCTCGACTCTTGACACGAAGACCTGGACCTTGGAGTGGTCTACAAACTTCATAACGGTAACCTGTGTAAAGAAACAGTGCTGATGTATTCACTAAGCCTGTGAAAAGACATTTGATAAAGGCATATCACCACCAAATCGGACACTCCACTTCAAGGCAAATATTGAGGAGGGGATATACTTGTATCTTATATCTATTGAGCAACTGGGGCTGGTATTATACTGGCTACAAGGGGCCGGTGATTTCCTATAGGTCCATCGGCTATTCAGCAATTACCTGAAGATCACGAGTTTCACATGAGTGAAGAGGAAGCTTGAGCCACGTCTATCTGGTATGCATATAGTCGGGCTCTAATGCTATCACTGTCCCACGTCTCTGCCATTCGTTAGGGCATTTTAACCTTTACGAATCTAGGCATCAGTATTTTCAGAGGAAATTACTTCTGTGGTAAGCCCTGTCCACTCAACAGGACTAAAGGAGCTAGGGTTAGACTAAATATACCCATCTACGTACTCTCACATATTTAGTGTGTATTCTCTCTCTCTCTCTCTCTCTCTCTCTCTCTCTCTCTCTCTCTCTCTCTCTCTCTCTCTCTCTCTCTCTCTCTCTCCTCTATATAAACTGTGTGCACTCTCCCGATCTATGTATGTATGTATGTATCTAAATATATAGCTATCTATCTGTTTATCTGTCCATCTACTTGAGAGAGAGAGAGAGAGAGAGAGAGAGAGAGAGAGAGGAGAGAGAGAGAGAGAGAGAGAGAGAGATGAGAGAGAGAGAGAGAGAGAGAGAGAGAGAGAGAGAGAGAGAGAGAGAGAGAGAGAGATGAGAGAGATAGAGAGAGAGAGAGAGAGAGGTCTGTTTGTCTGTCCATCTACTTAGAGAGAGAGAGAGAGAGAGAGAGAGAGAGAGAGAGAGAGAGAGAGAGGAGAGAGAGAGAGAGAGAGAGAGAGAGAGGAGAGAGAGAGAGAGAGAGAGAGAGAGAGAGAGAGAGAGAACTGTATTGCTTTTCTCCACAAAAAAAAAATAGTTTGAGATGGAGAGATTGACAATTCCTATGCATCTTAGTCACCTCCTACGACATGCTAGTAATATGAGAGACAAAATTGAGTCTTCTGAAAGTCTGCTAAAAAATTATAGTCACAAGTTATAGACAAAAGTAGACAGACATGCACACAGACTTACTGGAGCTTATGACAGTAATCCCAGGGTGCTTTAAGGCAATTCATATTTACCAGGCAAATCACGCAACCTAACCTAAGCTAGACTAACCTAAAATAAATTAAAGTAACCAACCTAATAATCTATTTGGTTATTCAATTTTACAAGACTCAACTGATCAAATTCTAACTTAACACTTCCTATCTTCACCGTAATGCTTAGAGTACAAACGACAAGTTGCTTTGAGAATAGCTGGGTTATGGACAAAAGGCACTGGAGCAAGAGCTAACGCTGTAACAACGAGCCCCAAAGGTTGCTAAAAGATTATCATGCATGCAGGAAAGTCTCTTAACAGCTTTGTAAACTTTCACTTTGGATCATTATGATTTGCAATCTCTTATTGAAAGTGGACCGCTTTTGCGTAGTGGTTAGAGTACTCGACTTATGAGGTAACAGACCTGAGATCAAGCCCATAGTGGCGTGCTAGGATGGGCAGCCGGTGACCAGATAATTGAACCAGTGACAATTGAATCAGCGACAGTTCAACCAGTGGACAACTGAGCCAGTGACAGTTCAACCAGTGGACAACTGAACCAGTGGATAACTGAACCAGTGGACAACTAAACCAGTGGACAACTGAACCAGTGACAACTGAAGCAGTGGACAACTGAACCAGTAGGTTGGGTTAGGTTTGATAAATAGGTTAGGTTAAGTTAGGTTAAATAAATATGTTAGGTTAGGTTAGGTTCAGTTGTCGCTGGCTCAATTGTCACTGGTTCAGTTGTCCACTGGTTCAATTGTCCAAAGGTTCAATTGTCCACTGGTTTAGTTGTCCACTGGTTCAGTTGTCTACTGGTTCAATTACCACTGGTTCAGTTGTCACTGGGTCAGTTGTCACTGGGTCAGTTGTCACTGGGTCAGTTGTCACTGGATTAGTTGTCCTAGAACCTGGGCATCCAGCCTTACTTCCCTTGATTCAGCTTGATTGCATCCACCCCCATAAGGGGGACTCATATTGACAAATAAAATGCAAAAAAAATGCCAGTGAGTGCCTAAGACTAGACTCGCAACACTGCTGCTATGGCTACATCTGCCGTAAATAACATAAATAAAATAATCATGACTAACCTGTGAGCCTTCCCTAAGTAATCCCTGAAGAATTTGCATGGCCTTGATATCTGCGATTATGACAATCCACCATATGTCAGGATTTTCTAGATTTCTCGCCGAGACCTGACCAAGAAGCATAAACCATTAAGCATTCTCAATGTATATATACATATGCATACAATGTTTGCAGTCCCCTCGTATGGGGGATGGTTGAGTCAAAGCACACATATTCTCAATGAATAAATAAATGATGTACTCAACTAGACTGAAAAACCGATATACAGTATACAGTAAGAACAAATCTTGCGTGGTTTTAAATAGAGTGATTTTTAGCATACAAATATTGTAATAACGGTTTTGCTGTGTATATATTAATTTAAATTTCTATTAGATGAAATTTATATATAATACAGCAATAAAGGCATGATATAATGCCTCAACCACTCCTCTCAGCTCCTTCGGGATAAAAGGCTTCCACAATTTCCTCACAACCCAGCTTGGGTCACCCACAGGGTAAGTGGATAAGGATCTTCTGCCATGAGACTCGACTGACTGCATAAGATGAGGGACCACTGCATATAGCTTTAAGCGCAGAGCCTCAGGAGAGGTTTTAGTACTGTACATTTCTATTCTTTTGCCTGAGTTCATGGCATACTCCTCTACTGCTGTGTGAGCAGGGGCGGTCATCCCCTGACAACTCAGTAGACATATGGAGTCAGTAGTACAACAGTTTCGTAACTCAAAAGTAAAATGAATATATTCAATAAAAGAACTGTTATAGGGTCACGGTAGCCCAGCAGTAGAGTGTACAAGTCTTGAGTTAATAAGCCTAACAAACCCTTTTCTGATTTTACCACAGAGTATTAGGAAGGGCATCCCGCCTGATACCCCCTTATACCTCCAACTTATTTGTGTCCATCCCCTAAATGGGGACTAATTGTGACACATAATACCAATATAAAAAGTTCCATCATCTAATTATTATTGTTTTACACTACCACAAATACAGTTAACGGTTCTATATTCATATCCTTAAATGGCTCCAGGAGAAATATGTCCAAGTCACTTTATGGAGTTTAACTTGGGTCGTCCTGTGTGAATACCTCTATGTTATCAAAAATATTTTTAACATATTTCTGTGTCAAAATTAGTCCTTATTTTAACTCGGGTGAATACAGACGTTATGGAGCTATGGGATAAGGTTGGATGTCCTTCCTAACACCCCTGGGTAGGCTCA
>JAXCGZ010000490.1:17500-20000 GCA_037179515.1 Halocaridina rubra | reverse complement strand
TGTTTTGGCTGATGTAATCGTTACCCTGAGTGCATGCCCTTGCTAACCTCAGACCGTGACGGGGCGTAACCCTCGACTTGACGCCTCAGAGTCGCGGACGCTACCGCTTGAGCCACGGTGACTACTATATAAAACGACAAACAACGCAGAAATTATACAATTTTATTCAATAAAATTTTATGTATTTTTAATAAAAGATTCTTTAGGCGGCTTATATAATTTTATATAATAAATATATTATTATTTATAATAATAGTCTTAAATGTACTTATAAAACTAACTCCAATTAAAAGTAATTAATATAAAAAAAATAAATAAATTAATATTATCAAGTACTAACCTAACATAATCTATTAATTTTATCAATTGAAGGGGTCCTTTAACTTTACATGGATTGCTAGGGTTATTCATATTTACAAGATCCTCTCGTTAACCTCATAAAACATACTGGTACATTAAAGGGGTATCAACAAATATAATTTGTGACTGTACTGACATGAAATAAATATATATACATCCACATACAATAGCCGAAATCCTCCTTGTACGGGGCATGGCCTAGTCAAAGCACACGCATTCACTATAAGCCAAAAAATGGATAAAAGAAAATGGATATTTCAAGAACTGGTGACCAGATTAAACAAAGAGAACGGACATCCCGAATAAGCCTTCCAGCAGTCTCCATATTCTCTTCCATATTCGCCTGCTTTGATATATTCGCCTCTGGAAGCCGTATTCTTCTTATTCTTATTCTTATTGACATATTCCGTTTCGTTCCGTGTTTCTGAGTCTTGTTTCTTTGTTCCGTTCCGTGTTTTTGGGTCTTGTTTATCTGTTCCGTTCCGTGATTCTAAGTCTTGTTTATCTGTTTCGTTCCGTGTTCCTCTGTTGTGTTTTTCTGTTCCGTCTCGTGTCTTTATGTCTTTTTCATTTGTTCCGTTCTGAGTGACAGTGTCGTGTTCGTCTGTTCCGTTCCTTGTCTCAAGGTCGTAAATAGTGTTCTCTTTAAGAATATTTTCTTCTGTAATATGCCTGGACGATATGCAATAAAAATTAATAATAATAATAATAATAATAATAATAATAATAATAATAATAATAATAATAATAATAATAATAATAATAATTATAATAATAATAATAAAAAAAACAACAGCAACAACAACAATAATAATAATAATAACAATAATAATAATAATAATAATAATGTTCTTCCGGTTTTACGTCACGGACTCCCTTTTCTACCAAGGGCTAGGACGGTTGCCTTCTTGCGAAGGACTTGTTTTGGCAGATGTAATCGTTACCCTGAGTGCATGCCCTTGCTAACCTCAGACCGTGACGGGGCGCGAACCCTCAAACTGACGCCTCAGAGTCGCGGACGCTACCGCTTGAGCCACGGCGACTACTATAATAATAATAATAATAATAATAATAATAATAATAATAATAATAATAATAATAATAATAATAATAATAATAATAATGATAATAATAATAAAAAAAAAAAAATAATAATAATAATAATAATAATAGACAGTACTTACCTCACGAGAATGTGGACAATCTCGCCAACAAAACCATGGACTTCAGGCGTGGGGGCAGAAGCCAATTCGCACACAGCTCGCTTGATACACACAGCCCCATCAACCCCCAACCTGAAAATTTTAATCCCAATTATAATTTTATACGTCCAAATCACACGTAGCCAATTTTCAACTGGATATCCTATTCATATAAGACATCCTCGGACATTCCCCGTCGTTTGTGGATGTCCTTTGGAGATATCTAGACTCCTAGAGTGAAGGATTGCTAGGTAATAGTTCTAGGCATGTTCTAGATGTGCTTAAAGCATATAGATTGTCATGATGATATTTGACATAGGATAATTTCATGTATAGTTTGCTCATAATATGTCAGTTTCTCTCCTATATATGTATGTATGTATGTATGTATGTATGTATGTATGTATGTATGTATGTATGTATGTATGTATGTATGTATGTATGTGATTACCTAATTGTGATTACTTAATTGTGTTTACGGGAAAGAGCCCAAAGCTCTTATCTTCCCTATGTATGTATGTATGTATGTATAAATGCAAAACAACCCAAAAAGTCACGCATATACTTACGTAGAAACCATATCTTCCAAGAGTGTAAATATGGGCATAGCAGAATCTCTTCCAAGTTTCACAAACATCGTATTTGGAAGATCTATCTTAAAGCTGATTGGAAGTTCAATACGGAAAAAACTGCTTTCATAAACTTCCAACACTGGCAATATAATGCG
This sequence comes from Halocaridina rubra, assembly GCA_037179515.1. NCBI lineage: Eukaryota > Metazoa > Arthropoda > Malacostraca > Decapoda > Atyidae > Halocaridina > Halocaridina rubra. Next base: position 17,711 of record JAXCGZ010000490.1, on the reverse strand, counting down.
CAGTTCAAGCTGCCAAAAATGGAAGAATAGAAATTAAATTTATTTAAATAATGAATAAATATTTATACATTTACGTGTATATGAACTGAGAGTCTGATTAGAATGAAAAAACAAGCAAACTAATTTTGGTTATTATGAGAAACTAATATTTTTTATAATATATTTTGAAATAAAATATAATTAACAATTAAAAGTGTTTTCTATGTAGAAT
>JAXCGZ010000490.1:7500-12500 GCA_037179515.1 Halocaridina rubra | reverse complement strand
CGAACCTGCCACGGGGTGATAAGAAGGGTATCCAGACTTAATTCCCCAGCTCCAACCTGTCTGCATCCAACCCAATTGGTATGGGGAAAAAATAGTGACTCATAAAACGTCCAAAAAGAGGGTGAGATCATGTACACAAATAATGATAAAAAGATGCCAACTCGCAAGCTCTGTTTCAAGTCATAAGAGAAAAGAGCCATATTTAAGCCATAAGAGGAAATAGCCAAGTCCCTATGTTATCAAGAGGGAAAGGCCATAAAAATGGAAAAGGTTTGTCACCAAGCCATGAAGAGAAAGAAGCCATATTAAGCAGTCATAAGAGGAAATAGCTATTTCTAAGAGCCATGAAGAGGAAGAAACCATACTAAGCAGTCATAAGAGGAAATAGATATGCCCCCAAACCATGAAGAGAGCGAAGCCGTTGTAATCAGCCATAAGAGGAAAGGACCATGTCCTCAAGTAATGAAGAGGAAAAGGCCATATTAATCAGTCATAAGAGGAAATAGCTATGTTTTTAAGCCAGTCACAAGAGGAGACACTCTTTCCCCAAGATCAGACATAACAGATGGTGGTTTTGCTCCCAAGTCAAAATACCATAACAAGAAGTTAGGGAGTCAAATTCGCAAGACATAATAGAAAATGGCCAAGTTCTCTTACCAGAGAAAGATATTAGGTAGATTACATTCACAAGATTTAATAGAAAGTGGCCAAGTTCTCATACCATAGCAAGAATTGAGGGGGATTACATTCACAAGACATAATAGAAAGTGGCCAAGTTCTCTTACCATAACAAGAAATTAGGGGATTTACATTCACAAGACAATAGAAAGAGGCCAAGTTCTCAAACCACAACAAGAAATTAGGGGGATTACATTCAAAAGACATAATAGAGAGTGGCCAAGTTCTCATACCAAAGCCAGAATTAAAGAGGATTACATTCACAAGATATAATAGAAAGTGGCCAAGTTCTCATGCAATAAAAAAAATGATTAAGGGGACCATAATCACAAGACATAGCAGAGAGTGGCTAAGTTCTCATACCCTAACAAGAAGTAAGGGGATCGTAATCACAAGACATAATAGAAAGTGGCCAAGTTCTCATACCATAACAAGAATTAAGAGGATCATAATCACATGACATAGTAGAAGAAACAATGCTCTCTAGCCATAACAATGAGATATTATCTTCATAATCCTTAAAAGCAATCACCTATGATATTTAATCATTAGAGAAATAGGTTCATGTTTACTCTTCATAAACAGATGAAGTCGCTATATCAAACAAAGACACGGTACAGTCAGAATAAGCTCTCCAGCAGTCGCCATATTTTCTCCCGTATTCTCCAGCCTTGATGTAATCTCCTCTGGAGAATGTGGTGTTCTTGTGTCCACTCCAGTTGTAAACTTCTTCTTCAAAGTTTGGCTTTTGTGTGTCGTCATACGTACTGTCTTTAGTTATGTGTCTGGAAGTGTAAAACCAAAAATAGGTAAGAGTAAGTTATTCGGCAGCTATTGTAAACAGGGAGACAGGTGATAGTGTCAAAAATTTTCTTTGCAAAGGGACAGGTTATATGTAATCATGTTTGAAGATGAAAAGACTGAACCAATGTCCAGAGAAAGAGGAGAGAAATAACAGAAAACAAGATGTTGCCTAAAAGTTGAAAAATGAAAAAAAAGTTTTGTTTTTGTGAATTGTTACAACTATTTAGACCAGTTAATAGAGCACTAACCAAAATAACAACGATTAAGAGATTTTTGTTTTTGCAACTACAGCATATTTTTAAACTAGATACATGTCTGTATTCAGACTTGCTGTTTAAGAGCTTGACTTAATAAGACAATAATCATCACCTTAACTCCTCATGTGAAATGTTATACACATTCAACCAGCCAAAAGATCACTGACAAAAAGAGTATAGATAAAAATAATTTTTTTTAAGAACTAGAGCATATTTCTTAAACTAGGTTCATGTTTGTATTGAGACTTGGTGTTTATGAGTTTGACATAATGAAACAAAGGTATTACAGATAATAATTATTACCTCAACATAATGTTGACCACTTCCCCAACAAAACCATGAACGTAGAGGTCAGGAGATGATGCCACCTCACAGATGGCCCTCTCAAGGCACGCTTTGCCATCGATACCCAGGCTGTAGGGAATACATAAATTATATATATATATATATATATATATATATATATATATATATATATATATATATATATATATATATATATATATAGTGTGTGTGTGTGTGTGTGTGTGTGTGTGTGTGTGTGTGTGTGTGTGTGTGTGTGTGTGTGTGTGTGTGTGTGTGCATCCATATACACCAACCAAAAAACAAAAGAATACATTCAGCCAATTGCATCCTCATATACTAACATGGATATTATATCTTCTAAATTCCACAACATTGGCAATATGGCGTCATCTGCAGCTCTTCCATTATTATTGAATATGAAATAAGGCATTCCTTGATCGTAGAAGAGGACAACCTCTATGCGGAAGACGGATTTCTCATGCACCTCCAAGAGGGGAAAGATGAATCGCATATCCAGCTGGAAAAGGGGAGAAGAATATCAATGAAGGCTTAAGGTGTCTAATGAAAGGCCGGTATTATTTTAGTTATGGGGATTAATGAAATATGGATTTTTATATAATTAGAATAATAGACTAGTGAGGATGCGTTCCTCTAGGTGAGGTTAGGTTAAGTTAGGTTAGGTTAGGATGCACCAAAAATGTACAGTTTTGTTGTTATAAGAGAATAATCCCCTCTTCTAAAAATTTACCAAAAGGCCGAGGCAAGGGACAGTGATAGTACTAGAGCTGACTATATACCGGATAGGAAAGGAAAGATGAATCTCATATCCAGATGGAAAAGAAAAAATATTATCAGAGGTTATAAGTCTACTAAATGGCAGAAGCAAGGGACAGCGATAGCACTAGAGCCCGATTACATACCTACCATATAGCCAGGGCCCAAGTCCCCTCTCCAGTCACGTGTACCCAGTGATATCCAGGCAATGGCTGAATAATTGGTTAGACCTATGGGAAATCACCGGCCCCCAATTAGTGGCTCAATTCAGTCGGTTACGACATGAGACGGTGAAAACTAATCCAATACCAGGCCAAGATCGAATCTGGGGCTAGTATATTACTGTGTCTTACTGTATTAGTTGAAGTTCTGCCCAAGAGGTGGACAGAGCGCTGGACTCTGTAAGTGACGAATCAGCGTTCGATTCCACCGTCGGGTGTTAGGAATGGCAGTCAATCTTAATACCCCAGCTCCAACCTGTCTCCGTCCACCTCTTTTCTAATGGAGATAAATAGTGACTCACAAAATCGGCAAAAAAAAGTTCTGTCTCCCATAGCTCATTTTCCTATCTTTTCTGAAAATTCTTTCTTTCTCCGGAGGCGAGGGACATAAATGTCAGCTCTATGGGGCGGAACAAGGAGATTGGGAACCCCTGCTACGTATTTTTCTACCATGGTTTTGCTTTGACTCGGCCAACCCTCTTAAAAGGAGGATGGTGGTAGCACAGAAATAGATAAAAAGGGTGACAAGTCAGCCGCCAAAAGAATGTCATCCAAAATGTTCATGATTGCTAGTGAAAACAGCGACCCCATGTAAACATAATAATAATAATAATAATAATAATAATAATAATAATAATAATAATAATAATAATAATAATAATAATACTTACAGTTGTAATAACGTCTCCAATAAGTTCCCACATGATGGTTCGTCTCCTTCTGTGACGAGGAACGGAAAGACCAGATCCAATATGGCTGACTCCAACATCGGAATTTTCAATTTTTAATCCGTTTACATCGCCTGAACCCAATTTCGAATCGAGAGCCAGATGGTCCTCACGCTTTGGACGATGGTCTGTGTATACCAGTCTATCTTCAGCTGGTGTTGTCTGGTATTGATGGCTCAGCTGGTATGGGTTTAAACTAGCCCAGGTTAGAGCTTGCAGAATCTCGTTATTTGAAGATATAAAATGTTTGTGGTTGCGTTCATGAGCTGATGAAATGACCATTAAGGTGGCGAAGAAAAGTGATCCTGAAACAAAATTGTAGTAAACGATTAAAATAAACGTAAGAGAAAAACGTTTTGATATGAGACCACGAAAATGCAGCTGTTGAACGCACGTGTGGTCCCCACTAAGTAAAGTAGATTTAATGTGTGTGTGCGTGTGTGTGTGTGTGTGTGTGTGTGTGTGTGTGTGTGTGTGTGTGTGTGTGTGTGTATGACATGATTATATGACGATGTTTTACCAGGTCAAAGATATTATAATGAATGTAATGGAATTATGTCAATATGACCGCCGGCCTCCCATAACCAGCTAAAATAATGACAGTGTCATCATCATCATCATCATCATCATCATCTTAATAATAATAATAATAATAATAATAATAATAATAATAATAATAATAATAATAATAATAATAATAATAGACTCTTTGAAACTAGGTTCAGATTTTTATGGCAGAATTACCTTACTGACACCAACCCTCTACAATGACTCGAACTTCGGACCGGCACTAAGATGAGCTGGTTCGCTCCCTCAGTGTCTGGATTTGGTAATAACAAATATTTATTTTCATTTTTTTTTAAATGGCCACAATCCCCCTTGTAAGGGGGATGGTCAAGTCAAAGCACACACATTCACCATATGCTGAGATAACTCGATCTCCTCTTAGCTCCTTGAGATAAAGGGTTTTCTACTCCACCATCCTGCTTAGACCATCCAGGGGGTACGTAGGCACGGATAGTCTGCCATAAGACCCGGCAGCAGCAGCTGGTGTAGCCCCACAGCTTCACACATGGCAACTCCCTCACAACCACCTGTCCCAGTTAACTGTGCTAGCAAATGAGAGAAATTCGTTTGGCCCGTGTCATCAATACACAACGTTTTTTTTACTAAGTTAAATTACAATGTTAAATACAAGATTTTTTTTTGTGTGTGACACCGGGACAGGCAGA
>JAXCGZ010000489.1:10000-63554 GCA_037179515.1 Halocaridina rubra | reverse complement strand
TGTAATGTAGAGGGGGAGTATAGTGGGGACATATAACCGTTGAGAGAGACGCGCTGAGGAGGCCAACAAGTGGCTTCAAAGAGACCGCCAACCAACACACTCTCTCAGAGTGTTGGAGGGGGAAATGTTGCACTGCAAATGGGTGAGTGAATGGGGAAAGTCGCCGTCGAGAGAGAATGGGTGAGCGAATACATGAATTTAATTCAATGGAAGCGGTAGTGAGAGGAGGGTGTGTAACAAGAAGCATTGACCGACCTGAGAGTGAAAAAGGGAGAGTGTTTGGGGTGTGAGATCGCGAGTCACCTTCTTAGAGCATATATTGAGATGCGCATAGTTTTAACGGGAGGTGCTATAGCTGTTGCGATATCTACTAAGAAGATATTTTCGAGGCAACATGATGTTCCACCTGCCCAGGTATGGCCGAGGTGCAGTTTTATTTTATTTTTGTTTTGTCCCCTACTCCGCCAACGAGATCATTATTCGATTTTTGGAAATTCCATGAGAGACATTAAGTGATAAGCATGTGGTGGCTCATGCGGTAGCGTCCGAAACTCTGAGACATCAGGTCGAGGGTTCGCGCCCTGCCACGGTCTGAGGTTAGCAAGGGCATGCACTCAGGGTAACGACTACATCTGCCAAAACAAGTCCTTCGCAAGGAGGCAACCGTCGTAGACCTCAGTTGAACATAAGAACATAAGAACATAAGAATAGAGGACACTGCAACATGCCTACTGGCACACACGAGGCAGCTCCATTTTTGAATTGTATTTTCAGCATGTCTAACCTATTCTATTCTACTCTACTTATTTATTCTGTTTTTCTTTTTATGATTTTTCTAATAAGCACTAACCTATTCATACCCACCCTACCTCTGTCATATGTCTATCTAATCTACATTTGAAGGTGTCTAAGGTATTGGCATTTACTATCCTACTAGGAAGCTTGTTCCATGCATCAACTACTGTATTACCAAACCAATTTTTACCAATTTCCCTTCTGAACCTAAATTTATCAAGCTTAAATCCATTATTACGAGTTCTGGCTTGATCATGAATTTTTAAAACTTTATTAATATCTCCCTTGTTAATCCCTTTAAACCATTTATACACTTCAATCATATCCCCCCTAACTCTTCGCCTCTCTAGAGAATGTAGATTAAGTTTTTTTAATCTGTCCTCATATGGTAGATTTCTGATATTGTGTATCATCTTGGTCATTCTTCGTTGCACTCTCTCCAAGGATTCAATTTCCATTCTATAATAGGGTGACCAGAATTGCACAGCATAATCTAAATGGGGCCTAACTAATGCAAGATAGAGCTGCAAAATAACTTTTTCCGTCCTATTGCTGACGCTTCTTGAGATAAATCCTAAAATTCTGTTTGCTTTATTTCTGACTGCTGTGCATTGCTCTCTTGGCTTAAGAGTACTACTCACAAGAACTCCCAAATCCCTTTCACACCGAGAACTCATGATTTCATGGTTATTTAGCTTATAACTAGTATTGTTTTTTATAGTACCCATTTTAACTACTTTACATTTTTCAACATTAAATTCCATTTGCCATTTGTCCGACCATTCAGATAATCTATTTAGATCTTCCTGTAAAGCATGAATGTCTTCTTTTCCATTTATAGTTCTACCTATTTTAGTGTCGTCTGCGAATTTACTTAGGTTACTACTGATATCCGAATCCAGATCATTTAGATATACGATGAATAATAGAGGACCCAGTACCGAGCCTTGTGGTACCCCGCTTGTAACCGAGCCCCACTCTGATTTCTCTCCATTTATGCAAACCCTCTGTTTTCTGTCTTTTAACCATTGTTTGATCCATCTGAGCACAGCTCCTCCTATACCATGAGCTTCCAGCTTTTTAACTAATCTTTTGTGAGGAACTCTATCAAAAGCTTTGCTAAAATCTAGATATATTGTATCATATTCTTTGCCACAATCTACTGCCTCGTAAACTTCTGAATAAAAAGACAGTAAGTTTGTAAGGCACGAAAAACCCTTAAGAAACCCGTGTTGTGAAAGTTTTATCAGTCTGTGTAATTCTAGATGTGCCCTTATTTTATTTGCAATTATGGATTCTAGAATCTTACCCACTGTTGACGTTAAACTTACCGGCCTATAATTATTCTTTTTAACACGTTCTCCTTTTTTAAATATTGGTACCACATCTGCCAATTTCCACTCCATGGGTACCGATCCTAATTTTATTGAATTATTAAATAATACAGTTAGAGGACAACTAAGCTCTTCCTTGCATTCCTTTAATATTCTAGCATATATTCCATCAGGTCCTGGAGATTTATGAGCCTTTAATTTATCTATTTCTTTTATTACCTCCTCTCTCGTAATATTTATTGAACTAAGTATATTATCGGGACTGTCTCTGTAAATGGATTCTACTTCCGGAATATTTTCCAAGTTTTCATTTGTAAATACAGATAAGAAATAATCATTTAAACATGTACACATCACTTTATCGTCATCTGTGATATGGCCATTGGCTACTTCAATTGGTCCGACTTTTTCCTAAAATTTTGTTTGATAATGTTGATAAAACTCTTTAGGATTTTCTTTAGCTTCTCCTGCTATTCGAACTTCGTATTTTCTTTTCGACTCTCTATCTTTTTAACTTCCCTGTTTAACTGTATATATTGCTGCCTCACATGCTCTTCACCTCTTTTTAGTTTCCTGTATATTCCTCTTTTAATACCTATAAGATTCTTTATTCTATTGTTCATCCATTTAGGGTCATTTTTTCTTGATCTGCAAAGGGAGTCTGTGACGTAAAACCAGAACATATTAAGTGATAAAGGACGCGAATCTATGATTATTTTTTATTTTTTTTCTAGCTGCACTATTTACATTAATTGTCCGAAAGAATATGCTAAATAGATAAAAAATAAAACTTTGAAGTTTAAGCCATGATAATGTTTGTCACCATTATTTCAGCTTGGTCATGAAGAAGAGAATGTAAACTCACAAGAAGTGACACCAAGAATGTCACACAGCCGTGTCCTGTATTCTAGAGAGACGAAGTCGATCCAGAAATTGAAGAGACAGGGGAGGAACAGTGCCTGCACGCAAATCTCCCTGCAAAAGCTAGCCATCTGAAGTCCAGATGACAGATATGGAGCAGTATTTTGGGTAGGAAAAGGAAGAGTAAGAAAGGAGGGTAATTAAGTACCTGACCGATCGTAAGAATAGTAAAAGAGGAGAAATATATAATTTCCCCCTTGTCTCCTAAGGTAATTCTGTTGAATAGTCACTCGAAAAAATTAAATTTGAGTTCGTAGAAGAAAAATATATATATCATTTTTTTTATGTTCTTATGTTCTTAAGAGATATTGAAACTTAAGTAAAGTTCATTCTTTTATGTTGAAAATTAAATATTATTTTCTTTCAATTTTATTACTGCATGCACTGATACAAGCTTTTTATATTTTTTTTCAGATACACGTTTTTTTATATTTTTTCGTTGAAAAGTGTATATCATCTTTATATGATAATTATAACATTTCAAAGAGATAAAGATATTAGCGATTTTAAGAAGCTTATCTATAGATAATTATTGTCAATTGCTGTCATTGGCCTGAAATCTATAGTTATAATTGAGCTAATTAAGATAATTGAGATTTTCAGAGCGTATATTTTGAGTTTGAAATTTTAAAATAATGATACTTAACTCCATTTATATCGTTAATTAAGAAAGGATAATCGTAAATTTTGTTGATAGTAGTAGAGATAAATAAATGCAAATAAGAAAATTCTCTTGAGATATCAGCTTTAGTGTAAAATATTTATAATTTACAATTCTTGTTAAGCTTCCAAGAGTTTCATATATTATTAACTATAATGATCACATATGATTGTAGTATTTTGTTTATATTTCGTCGGAGGTATGTTTGACTTATAGCGAGTGTGTTCTTCGACTCAACCCTCTGAATTATAAAAAGAGAAAAGATTGCCATAATAGACATGTATGTGTATCTTTATTTCACTAACGTTATTTGAAATGTTAAACAGAAAAAGAATGGATTTATGCTTCGAAGTTTCTTTATTTGAACACTAAGTTATTCTGTTTTTATTCTTTGTAGAAGGTAAAAGAACATAAGAACATAAGAATAGAGGACACTGCAACATGCCTACTGGCACACACGAGGCAGCTCCATTTAGAACATAAGAACATAAGAATAGAGGACACTGCAACATGCCTACTGGCACACACGAGGCAGCTCCATTTTTTAATTGTATTTTCAGCATGTCTAACCTATTCTATTCTACTTATTTATTCTGTTTTTCTTTTTATGATTTTTCTAATAAGCACTAACCTATTCATACCCACCCTACCTCTGTCATATGTCTATCTAATCTACATTTGAAGGTGTCTAAGGTATTGGCATTTACTATCCTACTAGGAAGCTTGTTCCATGCATCAACTACTGTATTACCAAACCAATTTTTACCAATTTCCCTTCTGAACCTAAATTTATCAAGCTTAAATCCATTATTACGAGTTCTGGTTTGATCATGAATTTTTAAAACTTTATTAATATCTCCCTTGTTAATCCCTTTAAACCATTTATACACTTCAATCATATCCCCCCTAACTCTTCGCCTCTCTAGAGAATGTAGATTAAGTTTTTTTAATCTGTCCTCATATGGTAGATTTCTGATATTGTGTATCATCTTGGTCATTCTTCGTTGCACTCTCTCCAAGGATTCAATTTCCATTCTATAATAGGGTGACCAGAATTGCACAGCATAATCTAAATGGGGCCTAACTGATGCAAGATAGAGCTGCAAAATAACTTTTTCCGTCCTATTGCTGACGCTTCTTGAGATAAATCCTAAAATTCTGTTTGCTTTATTTCTGACTGCTGTGCATTGCTCTCTTGGCTTAAGACTACTACTCACAAGAACTCCCAAATCCCTTTCACACTGAGAACTCATGATTTCATGGTTATTTAGCTTATAACTAGTATTGTCTTTTATAGTACCCATTTTAACTACTTTACATTTTTCAACATTAAATTCCATTTGCCATTTGTCCGACCATTCAGATAATCTATTTAGATCTTCCTGTAAAGCATGAATGTCTTCTTTTCCATTTATAGTTCTACCTATTTTAGTGTCGTCTGCGAATTTACTTAGGTTACTACTGATATCCGAATCCAGATCATTTAGATATACGATGAATAATAGAGGACCCAGTACCGAGCCTTGTGGTACCCCGCTTGTAACCGAGCCCCACTCTGATTTCTCTCCATTTATGCAAACCCTCTGTTTTCTGTCTTTTAACCATTGTTTGATCCATCTGAGAACAGCTCCTCCTATACCATGAGCTTCCAGCTTTTTAACTAATCTTTTGTGAGGAACTCTATCAAAAGCTTTGCTAAAATCTAGATATATTGTATCATATTCTTTGCCACAATCTACTGCCTCGTAAACTTCTGAATAAAAAGACAGTAAGTTTGTAAGGCACGAAGAACCCTTAAGAAACCCGTGTTGTGAAAGTTTTATCAGTCTGTGTAATTCTAGATGTGCCCTTATTTTATTTGCAATTATGGATTCTAGAATCTTACCCACTGTTGACGTTAAACTTACCGGCCTATAATTATTCTTTTTAACTCGTTCTCCTTTTTTAAATATTGGTACCACATCTGTCAATTTCCACTCCATGGGTACCGATCCTAATTTTATTGAATTATTAAATAATGCAGTTAGTGGACAACTAAGCTCTTCCTTGCATTCCTTTAATATTCTAGCATATATTCCATCAGGTCACGGAGATTTATGAGCCTTTAATTTATCTATTTCTTTTATTACCTCCTCTCTCGTAATATTTATTGAACTAAGTTCCTGGGTTCATCAGTTTAGTTCCTGGGTTCATCCAGTGAGGACGTGCTCATCAGTTTAGTTCCTGGGTTCATCCAGTGAGGACGTGCTTCCAGTAGCTCTAATCTTGACCATACTTAGTACAATGGAGAGTGGTGGTGTTCTTTGTGCTGGTGGTTTTAGTGGTAGTGGTGTTGGTGGTGGTGTCGTTGTTGGTGCTGTTTGTGGCTGTGCTGGGGATTTGTCCTCGTCTGACGCAAGCAAACTCATTTTTAATTTAAGAAATGAGTTGGCCGCAGTCAGGCAGGAGGTCAGATCCTTAGCTGAGGAGAACAGGGATCTGAGAGGTAAAGTAGAGGTGTTAACCAGGAAGGGACGATTGAATAATGAAGACGACTGGAAAGTTGTGAACAAGGGTTCAACGAAGATGGTTCTTAAGAAAAATGATACTTTTAGACTACAGGTTGCTAATTCATTTAGTTCACTTAGAGATGAATGTGACAGTGGCGGCAGTAATTCTTCAGGAACCATAGAGTCAGATAGGTGTACTAACGATCGTAAAAATGGAAGTGGGAAAAGCTCTCAGGTCATGAGCCTAGGTAAGTCTCCCAAGGTCGGAGTAACCCATCCTCCGGATAAGTCTCGTTCTTTGGTAATTGTAGGGGATTCACTATGCAGATATGTAGACAGGAAACTCAGGCATAGAGTTAGAGGAAAATATTTTTTCCCTGGAGCAGGTATGAAGAAGGTGGGTGAGTCAATAAATAGCTGGATTGAGAAAAAAGATGTTGTTTGTTTGATAGCTGGGGGAAATGACGTGCAGGATGGTAGAAGTGAAGAGCTGATTAGGTTGTATAGACAAGCCCTGGATAAGATTAGGAAAAGGGGTGCAGTTCCTGTGATGTGTGGTATTCTCCCTAGGCTTAGCCAAAGTTCAGAGTGGTGGTCTCGAGCTATAGGAGTAAATGCTAGGATGAAAGTCTTCTGTCGGGAGAATAATATAGGTTTTATAGACGAGTGGGATCACTTCACTAGTCGTAAGCATATGTAGAAAGCAAACACCTCAAAGCTGAGTACATAATTACAGGATATAAACTTTATAATGCTGATCGTAGTGCAGATAAAAGAGGGGGAGGGGTAATTATGTATATTAAAGATAGCCTCAGAAGCTGCATTAAGTCTGGAATTAAGACAAATCTAAATTCAGAAACCTTATGGGTTGAAATTAAAAATAATATAGAAAGTCTAGTTGTAGGAGTAGTCTACAGACCACCTGATCTAGATAATATAGAGTCGCAAGTTATATACGATGAAATTTCTAAAGTGAGCAGGTCAAATAGAGTTTGCATTGTAGGCGATTTTAATTTTAGACATATTAACTGGGAAACCATAACAGGTGATAGTAGCTCTAAGGAGTTTTTGGAAGTAGTAGAAGACAATTTCCTTTCTCAGCATGTACATGAAGCAACACGGGGAGTGAATACACTAGATTTAGTTCTTAGTAATAGAGAGAATATGGTTACAAATTTAAAAGTTGGTGAAAAATTGGGCAACAGTGACCATGATTCCATTAGATTTAACATAATTTTCAAGGAAACTATAAAGGAAAATAAGAATATTGTTCCAAACTTTAGAGCAGGAGATTTTGAGGGCTTAAAAACTAAATTATCTAATGAGGTATGGGAAGGGATTTCTGGGGTACAGATGTGGGTAGTTAATCCAGCAGGTCAGGTCGCAGGTAGCGGATTACCCCGAAATTTGGGTACCACATGCCAAGGATTATCACAAGATAAGATCAATACATTAAATTCTCTCACAGGAAAGAACAGCAGCCCGTCAGTTAATATAAATTTGGATGAGGAATATAGCAATTTTGTCATGACTCTTAAGAATAGTCAGAGAGACTATATTCCCATGAAACATTGCAGATCAAGAAAAAATGACCCTAAATGGATGAACAATAGAATAAAGAATCTTATAGGTATTAAAAGAGGAATATACAGGAAACTAAAAAGAGGTGAAGAACAGGTGAGGCAGCAATATATACAGTTAAACAGGGAAGTTAAAAAGATAGTTAGAGAATCGAAAAGAAAATACGAAGTTCGAATAGCAGGAGAAGCTAAAGAAAATCCTAAAGGGTTTTATCAACATTATCAAACAAAATTTAAGGAAAAAGTCGGACCAATTGAAGTAGCCAATGGCCATATCACAGATGACGATAAAGTGATGTGTACATGTTTAAATGATTATTTCTTATCTGTATTTACAAATGAAAACTTGGAAAATATTCCGGAAGTAGAATCCATTTACAGAGACAGTCCCGATAATATACTTAGTTCAATAAATATTACGAGAGAGGAGGTAATAAAAGAAATAGATAAATTAAAGGCTCATAAATCTCCGGGACCTGATGGAATATATGCTAGAATATTAAAGGAATGCAAGGAAGAGCTTAGTTGTCCTCTAACTGCATTATTTAATAATTCAATAAAATTAGGATCGGTACCCATGGAGTGGAAATTGGCAGATGTGGTACCAATATTTAAAAAAGGAGAACGTGTTAAAAAGAATAATTATAGGCCGGTTAGTTTAACGTCAACAGTGGGTAAGATTCTAGAATCCATAATTGCAAATAAAATAAGGGCACATCTAGAATTACACAGACTGATAAAACTTTCACAACACGGGTTTCTTAAGGGTTTTTCGTGCCTTACAAACTTACTGTCTTTTTATTCAGAAGTTTACGAGGCAGTAGATTGTGGCAAAGAATATGATACAATATATCTAGATTTTAGCAAAGCTTTTGATAGAGTTCCTCACAAAAGATTAGTTAAAAAGCTGGAAGCTCATGGTATAGGAGGAGCTGTGCTCAGATGGATCAAACAATGGTTAAAAGACAGAAAACAGAGGGTTTGCATAAATGGAGAGAAATCAGAGTGGGGCTCGGTTACAAGCGGGGTACCACAAGGCTCGGTACTGGGTCCTCTATTATTCATCGTATATCTAAATGATCTGGATTCGGATATCAGTAGTAACCTAAGTAAATTCGCAGACGACACTAAAATAGGTAGAACTATAAATGGAAAAGAAGACATTCATGCTTTACAGGAAGATCTAAATAGATTATCTGAATGGTCGGACAAATGGCAAATGGAATTTAATGTTGAAAAATGTAAAGTAGTTAAAATGGGTACTATAAAAGACAATACTAGTTATAAGCTAAATAACCATGAAATCATGAGTTCTCAGTGTGAAAGGGATTTGGGAGTTCTTGTGAGTAGTAGTCTTAAGCCAAGAGAGCAATGCACAGCAGTCAGAAATAAAGCAAACAGAATTTTAGGATTTATCTCAAGAAGCGTCAGCAATAGGACGGAAAAAGTTATTTTGCAGCTCTATCTTGCATTAGTTAGGCCCCATTTAGATTATGCTGTGCAATTCTGGTCACCCTATTATAGGATGGAAATTGAGTCCTTGGAGAGAGTGCAACGAAGAATGACCAAGATGATACACAATATCAGAAATCTACCATATGAGGACAGATTAAAAAAACTTAATCTACATTCTCTAGAGAGGCGAAGAGTTAGGGGGGATATGATTGAAGTGTATAAATGGTTTAAAGGGATTAACAAGGGAGATATTAATAAAGTTTTAAAAATTCATGATCAAACCAGAACTCGTAATAATGGATTTAAGCTTGATAAATTTAGGTTCAGAAGGGAAATTGGTAAAAATTGGTTTGGTAATAGAGTAGCTGATGCATGGAACAAGCTTCCTAGTATGATAGTAAATGCCAATACCTTAGACACCTTCAAATGTAGATTAGATAGACATATGACAGAGGTAGGGTGGGTATGAATAGGTTAGTGCTTATTAGAAAAGTCATAAAAAGAAAAACAGAATAAATAAGTAGAGTAGAATAGAATAGGTTAGACATGCTGAAAATACAATTCAAAAATGGAGCTGCCTCGTGTGTGCCAGTAGGCATGTTGCAGTGTCCTCTATTCTTATGTTCTTATGTTCTTATGTATGCAAGGGATGGAGTGCATCTTTCTAATTCAGGTGTCTCGGTATTGGCTGGTATGATAGACAGAGAGGTAGGGGGGTTTTGTTAGACACAAAAAAATGAAATGATTAATACTTGTGCAGAGAAATTAGTCAGTAAGGGTTCAGTAAATAGTGGGTCAAATAACTGGGAGTCTAAGGATAAGAACCATTTGTTACATAGAACAAATATTAACAAAAAGAATAGCCACAAGAAGGGTGAAGCTAGAGAAAGTTTAAAAGTATATTATACAAATAGCCGTAGTTTAGGTAACAAGATAGAAGAACTGAGAGCCATAGTATGTAGTGAGAGACCGGATATAATATGCATTAGTGAAAGTTGGATTAATTTAGAAAGCAAACACCTTAAATCTGAGTACATATTTACAGGATATAAACTTTATAATGCTGATCGTAGTGCAGATAAAAGAGGGGGAGGGGTAATTATGTATATTAAAGATAGCCTCAGAAGCTGCATTAAGTCTGGAATTAAGACAAATCTAAATTCAGAAACCTTATGGGTTGAAATTAAAAATACTATAGAAAGTCTAGTTGTAGGAGTAATCTACAGACCACCTGATCT
This sequence comes from Halocaridina rubra, assembly GCA_037179515.1. Taxonomy (NCBI): domain Eukaryota; kingdom Metazoa; phylum Arthropoda; class Malacostraca; order Decapoda; family Atyidae; genus Halocaridina; species Halocaridina rubra. The sequence goes on along the minus strand of JAXCGZ010000489.1, from coordinate 53,081 downwards.
AGACAATATGGAGTCGCAAGTTATATATGATGAAATTTCTAAAGTGACCAGGTCAAATAGAGTTTGCATTGTAGGCGATTTTAATTTTAGACATATTAACTGGGAAACCATAACAGGTGATAGTAGCTCTAAGGAGTTTTTGGAAGTAGTAGAAGACAATTTCCTTTCTCAGCATGTACATGAAGCAACACAGGGGGTGAATACACTAGATTTAGTTCTTAGTAATAGAGAGAATATGGTTACAAATTTAGAAGTTGGTGAAAAATTGGGCAACAGTGACCATGATTCCATTAGATTTAACATAATTTTCAAAGAAACTATAAAGGAAAATAAGAATATTGTTCCAAACTTTAGAGCAGGAGATTTTGAGGGCTTAAAAACTAAATTATCTAATGAGGTATGGGAAGGGATTTCTGGGGTACAGATGTGGGTAGTTAATCCAGCAGGTCAGGTCGCAGGTAGCGGATTACCCCGAAATTTGAGTACCACATGCCAAGGATTATCACAAGATAAGATCAATACATTAAATTCTCTCACAGGAAAGAACAGCAGCCCGTCAGTTAATATAAATTTGGATGAGGAATATAACAATTTTGTCATGACTCTTAAGAATAGTCAGAGAGACTATATTCCCATGAAACATTGCAGATCAAGAAAAAATGACCCTGAATGGATGAACAATAGAATAAAGAATCTTATAGGTATTAAAAGAGGAATATACAGGAAACTAAAAAGAGGTGAAGAGCATGTGAGGCAGCAATATATACAGTTAAACAGGGAAGTTAAAAAGATAGTTAGAGAGTCGAAAAGAAAATACGAAGTTAGAATAGCAGGAGAAGCTAGAGAAAATCCTAAAGGGTTTTATCAACATTATCAAACAAAATTTAAGGAAAAAGTCGGACCAATTGAAGTAGCCAATGGCCATATCACAGATGACGATAAAGTGATGTGTACATGTTTAAATGATTATTTCTTATCTGTATTTACAAATGAAAACTTGGAAAATATTCCGGAAGTAGAATCCATTTACAGAGACAGTCCCGATAATATACTTAGTTCAATAAATATTACGAGAGAGGAGGTAATAAAAGAAATAGATAAATTAAAGGCTCATAAATCTCCGGGACCAGATGGAATATATGCTAGAATATTAAAGGAATGCAAGGAAGAGCTTAGTTGTCCACTAACTGCATTATTTAATAATTCAATAAAATTAGGATCGGTACCCATGGAGTGGAAATTGGCAGATGTGGTACCAATATTTAAAAAAGGAGAACGTGTTAAAAAGAATAATTATAGGCCGGTAAGTTTAACATCAACAGTGGGTAAGATTCTAGAATCCATAATTGCAAATAAAATAAGGGCACATCTAGAATTACACAGACTGATAAAACTTTCACAACACGGGTTTCTTAAGGGTTTTTCGTGCCTTACAAACTTACTGTCTTTTTATTCAGAAGTTTACGAGGCTGTAGATTGTGGCAAAGAATATGATACAATATATCTAGATTTTAGCAAAGCTTTTGATAGAGTTCCTCACAAAAGATTAGTTAAAAAGCTGGAAGCTCATGGTATAGGAGGAGCTGTGCTCAGATGGATCAAACAATGGTTAAAAGACAGAAAACAGAGGGTTTGCATAAATGGAGAGAAATCAGAGTGTGGCTCGGTTACTAGCGGGGTACCACAAGGCTCGGTACTGGGTCCCCTATTATTCATCGTATATCTAAATGATCTGGATTCGGATATCAGTAGTAACCTAAGTAAATTCGCAGACGACACTAAAATAGGTAGAACTATAAATGGAAAAGAAGACATTCATGCTTTACAGGAAGATCTAAATAGATTATCTGAATGGTCGGACAAATGGCAAATGGAATTTAATGTTGAAAAATGTAAAGTAGTTAAAATGGGTACTATAAAAGACAATACTAGTTATAAGCTAAATAACCATGAAATCATGAGTTCTCGGTGTGAAAGGGATTTGGGAGTTCTTGTGAGTAGTAGTCTTAAGCCAAGAGAGCAATGCACAGCAGTCAGAAATAAAGCAAACAGAATTTTAGGATTTATCTCAAGAAGCGTCAGCAATAGGACGGAAAAAGTTATTTTGCAGCTCTATCTTGCATTAGTTAGGCCCCATTTAGATTATGCTGTGCAATTCTGGTCACCCTATTATAGAATGGAAATTGAATCCTTGGAGAGAGTGCAACGAAGAATGACCAAGATGATACACAATATCAGAAATCTACCATATGAGGACAGATTAAAAAAACTTAATCTACATTCTCTAGAGAGGCGAAGAGTTAGGGGGGATATGATTGAAGTGTATAAATGGTTTAAAGGGATTAACAAGGGAGATATTAATAAAGTTTTAAAAATTCATGATCAAACCAGAACTCGTAATAATGGATTTAAGCTTGATAAATTTAGGTTCAGAAGGGAAATTGGTAAAAATTGGTTTGGTAATACAGTAGCTGATGCATGGAACAAGCTTCCTAGTAGGATAGTAAATGCCAATACCTTAGACACCTTCAAATGTAGATTAGATAGACATATGACAGAGGTAGGGTGGGTATGAATAGGTTAGTGCTTATTAGAAAAATCATAAAAAGAAAAAACAGAATAAATAAGTAGAGTAGAATAGAATAGGTTAGACATGCTGAAAATACAATTCAAAAATGGAGCTGCCTCGTGTGTGCCAGTAGGCATGTTGCAGTGTCCTCTATTCTTATGTTCTTATGTTCTTATTATCTGAATGGTCGGACAAATGGCAAATGGAATTTAATGTTGAAAAATGTAAAGTAGTTAAAATGGGTACTATAAAGGACAATACTAGTTATAAGCTAAATAACCATGAAATCATGAGTTCTCGGTGTGAAAGGGATTTGGGAGTTCTTGTGAGTAGTAGTCTTAAGCCAAGAGAGCAATGCACAGCAGTCAGAAATAAAGCAAACAGAATTTTAGGATTTATCTCAAGAAGCGTCAGCAATAGGACGGAAAAAGTTATTTTGCAGCTCTATCTTGCATTAGTTAGGCCCCATTTAGATTATGCTGTGCAATTCTGGTCACCCTATTATAGAATGGAAATTGAATCCTTGGAGAGAGTGCAACGAAGAATGACCAAGATGATACACAATATCAGAAATCTACCATATGAGGACAGATTAAAAAAACTTAATCTACATTCTCTAGAGAGGCGAAGAGTTAGGGGGGATATGATTGAAGTGTATAAATGGTTTAAAGGGATTAACAAGGGAGATATAATAAAGTTTTAAAAATTCATGATCAAACCAGAACTCGTAATAATGGATTTAAGCTTGATAAATTTAGGTTCAGAAGGGAAATTGGTAAAAATTGGTTTGGTAATAGAGTAGCTGATGCATGGAACAAGCTTCCTAGTAGGATAGTAAATGCCAATACCTTAGACACCTTCAAATGTAGATTAGATAGACATATGACAGAGGTAGGGTGGGTATGAATAGGTTAGTGCTTATTAGAAAAATCATAAAAAGAAAAAACAGAATAAAAAAATAGAGTAGAATAGAATAGGTTAGACATGCTGAAAATACAATTCAAAAATGGAGCTGCCTCGTGTGTGCCAGTAGGCATGTTGCAGTGTCCTCTATTCTTATGTTCTTATGTTCTTATTATCTGAATGGTCGGACAAATGGCAAATGGAATTTAATGTTGAAAAATGTAAAGTAGTTAAAATGGGTACTATAAAAGACAATACTAGTTATAAGCTAAATAACCATGAAATCATGAGTTCTCAGTGTGAAAGGGATTTGGGAGTTCTTGTGAGTAGTAGTCTTAAGCCAAGAGAGCAATGCACAGCAGTCAGAAATAAAGCAAACAGAATTTTAGGATTTATCTCAAGAAGCGTCAGCAATAGGACGGAAAAAGTTATTTTGCAGCTCTATCTTGCATTAGTTAGGCCCCATTTAGATTATGCTGTGCAATTCTGGTCACCCTATTATAGAATGGAAATTGAATCCTTGGAGAGAGTGCAGCGAAGAATGACCAAGATGATACACAATATCAGAAATCTACCATATGAGGACTTATTAAAAAACTTAATCTACATTCTCTAGAGAGGCGAAGAGTTAGGGGGGATATGATTGAAGTGTATAAATGGTTTAAAGGGATTAACAAGGGAGATATTAATAAAGTTTTAAAAATTCATGATCAAACCAGAACTCGTAATAATGGATTTAAGCTTGATAAATTTAGGTTCAGAAGGGAAATTGGTAAAAATTGGTTTGGTAATACAGTAGCTGATGCATGGAACAAGCTTCCTAGTATGATAGTAAATGCCAATACCTTACACCTTCAAATGTAGATTAGATAGACATATGACAGAGGTAGGGTGGGTATGAATAGGTTAGTGCTTATTAGAAAAATCATAAAAAGAAAAATAGAATAAATAAGTAGAGTAGAATAGAATAGGTTAGACATGCTGAAAATACAATTCAAAAATGGAGCTGCCTCGTGTGTGCCAGTAGGCATGTTGCAGTGTCCTCTATTCTTATGTTCTTATGTTCTTATGTATTTTATCGGGACTGTCTCTGTAAATGGATTCTACTTCCGGAATATTTTCCAAGTTTTCATTGGTAAATACAGATAAGAAATAATCATTTAAACATGTACACATCACTTTATCGTCATCTGTGATATGGCCATTGGCTACTTCAATTGGTCCGACTTTTTCCTTAAATTTTGATAAATGTTGATAAAACCCTTTAGGATTTTCTTTAGCTTCTCCTGCTATTCTAACTTCGTATTTTCTTTTCGACTCTCTAACTATCTTTTTGACTTCCCTGTTTAACTCGATATATTGCTGCCTCACATGCTCTTCACCTCTTTTTAGTTTCCTGTATATTCCTCTTTTAATACCTATAAGATTCTTTATTCAATTGTTCATCCATTTAGGGTCATTTTTTCTTGATCTGTAATGTTTCATGGGAATATAGTCTCTCTGACTATTCTTAAGAGTCATGACAAAATTGTTATATTCCTCATCCAAATTTATATTAACTGACGGACTGCTGTTCTTTCCTGTGAGAGAATTTAATGTATTGATCTTATCTTGTGATAATCCTTGGCATGTGGTACTCAAATTTCGGGGTAATCCGCTACCTGCGACCTGACCTGCTGGATTAACTACCCACATCTGTACCCCAGAAATCCCTTCCCATACCTCATTAGATAATTTAGTTTTTAAGCCCTCAAAATCTCCTGCTCTAAAGTTTGGAACAATATTCTTATTTTCCTTTATAGTTTCTTTGAAAATTATGTTAAATCTAATGGAATCATGGTCACTGTTGCCCAATTTTTCACCAACTTCTAAATTTGTAACCATATTCTCTCTATTACTAAGAACTAAATCTAGTGTATTCACCCCCTGAGTTGCTTCATGTACATGCTGAGAAAGGAAATTGTCTTCTACTACTTCCAAAAACTCCTTAGAGCTACTATCACCTGTTATGGTTTCCCAGTTAATATGTATAAAATTAAAATCGCCTACAATGCAAACTCTATTTGACCTGGTCACTTTAGAAATTTCATCGTATATAACTTGCGACTCTATATTATCTAGATCAGGTGGTCTGTAGACTACTCCTACAACTAGACTTTCTATAGTATTTTTAATTTCAACCCATAAGGTTTCTGAATTTAGATTTGTCTTAATTCCAGACTTAATGCAGCTTCTGAGGCTATCTTTAATATACATAATTACCCCTCCCCCTCTTTTATCTGCACTACGATCAGCATTATAAAGTTTATATCCTGTAATTATGTACTCAGATTTAAGGTGTTTGCTTTCTAAATTAATCCAACTTTCACTAATGCATATTATATCCGGTCTCTCACTACATACTATGGCTCTCAGTTCTTCTATCTTGTTACCTAAACTACGGCTATTTGTATAATATACTTTTAAACTTTCTCTAGCTTCACCCTTCTTGTGGCTATTCTTTTTGTTAATATTTGTTCTATGTAACAAATGGTTCTTATCCTTAGATTCCCAGTTATTTGACCCACTATTTACTGAACCCTTACTGACTAATTTCTCTGCACAAGTATTATTTATTTCATTATTTGTGTCTAACAAAACCCCCCTACCTCTCTGTCTATCATACCAGCCAATACCGAGACGCCTGAATTAGAAAGATGCACTCCATCCCTTGCATACATATGCTTACGACTAGTGAAGTGATCCCACCTGTCTATAAAACCTATATTATTCTCCCGACAGAAAACTTTCATCCTAGCATTTACTCCTATAGCTCGAGACCACCACTCTGAACTTTGGCTAAGCCTAGGGAGAATACCACACATCACAGGAACTGCACCCCTTTTCCTGATCTTATCCAGGGCTTGTCTATACAACCTAATCAGCTCTTCACTTCTACCATCCTGCACGTCATTTCCCCCAGCTATCAAACAAACAACATCTTTTTTCTCAATCCAGCTATTTATTGACTCACCCACCTTCTTCATACCTGCTCCAGGGAAAAAATATTTTCCTCTAACTCTATGCCTGAGTTTCCTGTCTACATATCTGCATAGTGAATCCCCTACAATTACCAAAGAACGAGACTTATCCGGAGGATGGGTTACTCCGACCTTGGGAGACTTACCTAGGCTCTTGACCTGAGAGCTTTTCCCACTTCCATTTCTACGATCCCTAGTACACCTATCTGACTCTATGGGTCCTGAAGAATTACTGCCGCCACTGTCACCTTCATCTCTAAGTGAACTAAATGAATTAGCAACTTGTAGTCTAAAAGTATCATTTTTCTTCAGAACCATCTTCGTAGAACCCTTATTCACAACTTTCCAGTCGTCTTCTCTATTCAATTGTCCCTTCCTGGTTAACACCTCTACCTTACCTCTCAGATCCCTGTTCTCCTCAGCTAAGGATCTGACCTCCTGCCTGACTGCGGCCAACTCATTTCTTAAATTAAAAATGAGTTTGCTTGCGTCAGACGAGGACAAATCCCCAGCACAGCCACAAACAGCACCAACAACGACACCACCACCATCACCACTACCACTAACACCACCAGCACAAAGAACACCACCACTCTCCATTGTACTAAGTATGGTCAAGGCTAGAGCTACTGGAAGCACGTCCTCACTGGATGAACCCAGGAACTAAACTGATGAACCCAGGAATTAGTCCCCTTGTATATTTGGGCAGGAAAACAAGTCATAAAAAGGGGCACTACAAGCGAAAAATAAGTTTTCTTTTTGAAGAAAACTAAGTTGCCTCAGACTCTCTCTCTCTCTCTCTCCTCTCTCTCTCTCCTCTCCTCTCTCTCTCTCTCTCTCTCTCTCTCTCTCTCTCTAGCGTCTTTTGCCCCTTCTGTACCGAAACATGTTATCTTTTTTATGTTGACAGAGTATTATATTTACTGATTTTTTTTAGATTCTTTTGCAAATTTGCTAGATGATAAATATGCCCAAGTTTTATAACATTTGATAAGTTTTTGCATGCTGATATTGCATAAATACTGATAAAATATAATTTGAATTGATTTATTGTGAGTTGTTCTGCATTTAAAATGAGCATTATTATTAATTATAAGTATAGAACTCTGTTCTTGCCTCAAAATTCCAGTATCATTTGTATATAAGTCTCCCAAGGTCGGAGTAACCCATCCTCCGGATAAGTCTCGTTCTTTGGTAATTGTAGGGGATTCACTATGCAGATATGTAGACAGGAAACTCAGGCATAAAGTTAGAGGAAAATATTTTTTTCCTGGAGCAGGTATGAAGAAGGTGGGTGAGTCAATAAATAGCTGGATTGAGAAAAAAGATGTTGTTTGTTTGATAGCTGGGGGAAATGACGTGCAGGATGGTAGAAGTGAAGAGCTGATTAGGTTGTATAGACAAGCCCTGGATAAGATCAGGAAAAGGGGTGCAGTTCCTGTGATGTGTGGTATTCTCCCTAGGCTTAGCCAAAGTTCAGAGTGGTGGTCTCGAGCTATAGGAGTAAATGCTAGGATGAAAGTCTTCTGTCGGGAGAATAATATAGGTTTTATAGACGGGTGAGATCACTTCACTAGTCGTAAGCATATGTATGCAAGGGATGGAGTGCATCTTTCTAATTCAGGTGTCTCGGTATTGGCTGGTATGATAGACAGAGAGGTAGGGGGGTTTTGTTAGACACAAATAATGAAATGATTAATACTTGTGCAGAGAAATTAGTCAGTAAGGGTTCAGTAAATAGTGGGTCAAATAACTGGGAATCTAAGGATAAGAACCATTTGTTACATAGAACAAATATTAACAAAAAGAATAGCCACAAGAAGGGTGAAGCTAGAGAAAGTTTAAAAGTATATTATACAAATAGCCGTAGTTTAGGTAACAAGATAGAAGAACTGAGAGCCATAGTATGTAGTGAGAGACCGGATATAATATGCATTAGTGAAAGTTGGATTAATTTAGAAAGCAAACACCTTAAAGCTGAGTACATAATTACAGGATATAAACTTTATAATGCTGATCGTAGTGCAGATAAAAGAGGGGGAGGGGTAATTATGTATATTAAAGATAGCCTCAGAAGCTGCATTAAGTCTGGAATTAAGACAAATCTAAATTCAGAAACCTTATGGGTTGAAATTAAAAATACTATAGAAAGTCTAGTTGTAGGAGTAGTCTACAGACCACCTGATCTAGACAATATAGAGTCGCAAGTTATATACGATGAAATTTCTAAAGTGACCAGGTCAAATAGAGTTTGCATTGTAGGCGATTTTAATTTTAGACATATTAACTGGGAAACCATAACAGGTGATAGTAGTTCTAAGGGGTTTTTGGAAGTAGTAGAAGACAATTTCCTTTCTCAGCATGTACTTGAAGCAACACGGGGGGTGAATACACTAGATTTAGTTCTTAGTAATAGAGAGAATATGGTTACAAATTTAGAAGTTGGTGAAAAATTGGGCAACAGTGACCATGATTCCATTAGATTTAACATAATTTTCAAAGAAACTATAAAGGAAAATAAGAATATTGTTCCAAACTTTAGAGCAGGAGATTTTGAGGGCTTAAAAACTAAATTATCTAATGAGGTATGGGAAGGGATTTCTGGGGTACAGATGTGGGTAGTTAATCCAGCAGGTCAGGTCGCAGGTAGCGGATTACCCCGAAATTTGAGTACCACATGCCAAGGATTATCACAAGATAAGATCAATACATTAAATTCTCTCACAGGAAAGAACAGCAGTCCGTCAGTTAATATAAATTTGGATGAGGAATATAACAATTTTGTCATGACTCTTAAGAATAGTCAGAGAGACTATATTCCCATGAAACACTGCAGATCAAGAAAAAATGACCCTAAATGGATGAACAATAGAATAAAGAATCTTATAGGTATTAAAAGAGGAATATACAGGAAACTAAAAAGAGGTGAAGAGCATGTGAGGCAGCAATATATACAGTTAAACAGGGAAGTTAAAAAGATAGTTAGAGAGTCGAAAAGAAAATACGAAGTTAGAATAGCAGGAGAAGCTAAAGAAAATCCTAAAGGGTTTTATCAACATTATCAAACAAAATTTAAGGAAAAAGTCGGACCAATTGAAGTAGCCAATGGCCATATCACAGATGACGATAAAGTGATGTGTACATGTTTAAATGATTATTTCTTATCTGTATTTACAAATGAAAACTTGGAAAATATTCCGGAAGTAGAATCCATTTACAGAGACAGTCCCGATAAAATACTTAGTTCAATAAATATTACGAGAGAGGAGGTAATAAAAGAAATAGATAAATTAAAGGCTCATAAATCTCCGGGACCCGATGGAATATATGCTAGAATATTAAAGGAATGCAAGGAAGAGCTTAGTTGTCCACTAACTGCATTATTTAATAATTCAATAAAATTAGGATCGGTACCCATGGAGTGGAAATTGGCAGATGTGGTACCAATATTTAAAAAAGGAGAACGAGTTAAAAAGAATAATTATAGGCCGGTAAGTTTAACGTCAACAGTGGGTAAGATTCTAGAATCCATAATTGCAAATAAAATAAGGGCACATCTAGAATTACACAGACTGATAAAACTTTCACAACACGGGTTTCTTAAGGGTTTTTCGTGCCTTACAAACTTACTGTCTTTTTATTCAGAAGTTTACGAGGCAGTAGATTGTGGCAAAGAATATGATACAATATATCTAGATTTTAGCAAAGCTTTTGATAGAGTTCCTCACAAAAGATTAGTTAAAAAGCTGGAAGCTCATGGTATAGGAGGAGCTGTTCTCAGATGGATCAAACAATGGTTAAAAGACAGAAAACAGAGGGTTTGCATAAATGGAGAGAAATCAGAGTGGGGCTCGGTTACTAGCGGGGTACCACAAGGCTCGGTACTTGGTCCCCTATTATTCATCGTATATCTAAATGATCTGGATTCGGATATCAGTAGTAACCTAAGTAAATTCTCAGACGACACTAAAATAGGTAGAACTATAAATGGAAAAGAAGACATTCATGCTTTACAGGAAGATCTAAATAGATTATCTGAATGGTCGGACAAATGGCAAATGGAATTTAATGTTGAAAAATGTAAAGTAGTTAAAATGGGTACTATAAAAGACAATACTAGTTATAAGCTAAATAACCATGAAATCATGAGTTCTCAGTGTGAAAGGGATTTGGGAGTTCTTGTGAGTAGTAGTCTTAAGCCAAGAGAGCAATGCACAGCAGTCAGAAATAAAGCAAACAGAATTTTAGGATTTATCTCAAGAAGCGTTAGCAATAGGACGGAAAAAGTTATTTTGCAGCTCTATCTTGCATTAGTTAGGCCCCATTTAGATTATGCTGTGCAATTCTGGTCACCCTATTATAGAATGGAAATTGAATCCTTGGAGAGAGTGCAACGAAGAATGACCAAGATGATACACAATATCAGATATCTACCATATGAGGACAGATTAAAAAAACTTAATCTACATTCTCTAGAGAGGCGAAGAGTTAGGGGGGATATGATTGAAGTGTATAAATGGTTTAAAGGGATTAACAAGGGAGATATTAATAAAGTTTTAAAAATTCATGATCAAACCAGAACTCGTAATAATGGATTTAAGCTTGATAAATTTAGGTTCAGAAGGGAAATTGGTAAAAATTGGTTTGGTAATAGAGTAGCTGATGCATGGAACAAGCTTCCTAATAGGATAGTAAATGCCAATACCTTAGACACCTTCAAATGTAGATTAGATAGACATATGACAGAGGTAGGGTGGGTATGAATAGGTTAGTGCTTATTAGAAAAATCATAAGCAGAAAAATAGAATAAATAAGTAGAGTAGAATAGAATAGGTTAGACATGCTGAAAATACAATTCAAAAATGGAGCTGCCTCGTGTGTGCCAGTAGGCATGTTGCAGTGTCCTCTATTCTTATGTTCTTATGTTCTTATATATACTGCTATTCCTAATTTAGTATTTTTATTTCTATTTTTATTATTATTATAATTGTTATGATCATGATTATTATTATTATTATTATGAGTATTATGTTGACTTTTATTGTTGCTCTCAGTCCATGGCCTTTTGCTAACTTGTTATTGTTGGGTCCGAATGAGATTGGGGGTTGAATAAAATGCAAAAATGAAGCCACGAGTGAGGGGGAATCTGTAATATGAACATAGTGGCATTGAGATAGAATGCGTTCATTCCTAAGTATAGCAGATATAAGCTACAAGGTCTGATTCCTATTAACCGTTTGTGGTGTAGTTGGTAGCGCCTTGACTTAGTAATTATAAGCAATAGGTTCAAGTCCCTGTTGCAGTAAAAAAATGATTCATATATATATATATATATATATATATATATATATATATATATATATATATATATATATATATATATATATATATATATATATATATATATATATATATATATGTATATATATGAGATTACCTAATTGTGTTTACGGGAAAGAGCCCAAAGCTCGTATCTTCCCGTCTCTAGATCGGGTCCATTTTATACTTAGTCATACTTATCATACCTGTCCTTAAAACTATTGATTGAGATAGCATTAACTACCTCCTCGCTTAGCCAATTCCAATTATCAACTACTCTTACACTGAAAAAGTATTTCCTTACATCCTGCAAAGAAGTTTTCTTATGAAGCTTCAAACTATGACCTCTAGTTCTAGAACCAGCCATATCAAAATATCGATCCCAATCCACTCTATCATAACAATAGAGGAATTTAAAGACTGTCACCATATCCCCCCTCAATCTTCTAGCTTCGAGTGATGGTAAGTCTAATTCCCTCAGCCTCTTAACATACCTGAGATTGCGTATTTCTGGCACCAGTTTCGTGGCATGTCTTTGAACTTTTTAAGCTTAGCTATGTGCTTTTTCAAGTGCGGATTCCAAAAGGGGGCTGCATATTCAAGCTTTGGCCTCACATATGCTTCATAAATATTTTTGAACATTTCCTTGTCCATGTGCCTGAAGGCTACCCTTACATTTGATAAGAATGCATATGCTGCCCTTACTATGCCATTTATATGTATTTCTGGAGATAAATTTGCCGTACATGTATGTGATTACCTAATTGTGATTACCTAATTGTGTTTACGGGAAAGAGCCCAAAGCTCGTATCTTCCCTTCTACTGATCGGTTCCATTTTCTACTTAGTCATACTTATCATACCATTCCTTAAAACTATGGATTGAGATAGCATTAACTACCTCCTCGCTTAGCCAATTCCAATTATCAACTACTCTTACACTGAAAAAGTATTTCCTTACATTCTGCAAAGAAGTTTTCTTACGAAGCTTCAAACTATGACCTCTAGTTCTAGAGCCAGCCATATCAAAATATCGATCCCTATCTACTCTATCATAACCATAAAGGAATTTAATGACTGTCACCATATCCCACCTCAATCTTCTAGCTTCGAGTGATTGTAAGTCTAATTCCCTCAGCCTCTCATCATAACTGAGATTGCGTATTTCTGGCACCAGTTTCGTGGCATGTCTTTGAACTTTTTCAAGCTTAGTTATGTGCTTTTTCAAGTGTGGATTCCAAAAGGGGGCTGCATATTCGAGTTTTGGCCTCACATAGGTTACATAATTATTTCTGAACATTACCTTGTCCATGTGCCTGAAGGCTACTCTTACATTTGATAAAAATGCATATGCTGCCCTTACTATACCAGTTATATGTATTTCTGGAGACAAATATGCCAGTATGTTTACTCCTAGATATCTCTCATTTTCTGTCTCTTGCAGGTGTACTCCAGCCACCGAGTAGTCAAGCTTGGGCCTTCTTACACTTGTACCCATTCTCATTACCTTACATTTTGAAGTATTGAATTTCATTAGCCACTTTTCTGACCACTCATGCAGACTATTTAGATCCTCCTGAAGTTCTCTACCATTGTTCTCGTTTCCTACTTTTTTCACATTCTTTGCATCATCTGCAAACATATTCATGAATGAATTTACAGACTCTGGCAGGTCATTTACATATACAAGGAGCAAAAGTGGCCCTAAAATTGAACCCTGTGGAACTCCACTACTTACTCTTCTATATTCAGACACTGAGTGTCTTACTCTAACCCTCTGTTCCCTTCCTTCCAAGTAAGTTTTTATTCATTCCAAGACATTTCCACCTATTCTAGCCATTGCTTGCAGCTTCCTAATAAGTCTTCCATGTGGAACAGTGTCAAACGCTTTCTGGAAGTCTAGGAATATGCAATCTGCCCAGCCCTCTCTTTCCTGTAAGATTCAACTTCCCTCATCATAAAATTTTAATAAGTTTGTTACTGTTGATCTACCTTCTCTGAAGCCATGTTGCCTCACTGACATAAAGTTGAAGGATTCCAGGTGAAGAGAGGTATGTTTCCTTAGTAGTTTCTCCATAACTTTGCAAACTATGCTGGTCAAGGAAACTGGTCTATAGTTCAGAGCCGTATCCCTCCTTCCCTTTTTGAAGATAGGTATCACATTTGCTTGTTTGTTTGTATGTATGTAATTACCTAATTGTAATTACCTAATTTTCTTTACGGAAAAGATCCAAAAGCTCGCATCTTCCCGTCTCCTGATCGGTTCCATTTTCGACTTAGTCATACTTATCATACCTGTCCTTAAAACTATTGATTGAAATAGCATTAACTACCTCCTCACTTAGCCAGTTCCAATTATCAACTACTCTTACAATGAAAAAAGTATTTCCTTACATCCCGCAAAGAAGTTTTCTTATGAAGCTTGAAACTATGACCTCTAGTTCTAGAGTCTGCCATATCAAAATAACGATCCCTATCCGCTCTATCATAACCATGAAGGAGTTTAAAGACTTTCACCATATCCCCCCTCAATCTTTTAGCTTCGAGTGATGGTAAGTCTAATTCCCTCAGCCTCTCATCATGACTGAGATTGCGTATTTCTGGCACCAGTTTTGTGGCATGTCTTTGAACTTTTTCAAGTTTAGCTATGTGCTTTTTCAAGTGCGGATTCCAAAAGGGGGTTGCATATTCGAGTTTTGGCCTCACAAAGGTTACATAAATATTTCTGAACATTTCCTTGTCCATGTGCCTAAAGGCTACCCTTACATTTGATAAGAATGCATATGCTGCCCTTACTATGCCATTTATGTGTATTTCTGGAGACAAATCTATCAGTATGCTTACTCCTAGATCTCTCTCATTTTCTGTCTCTTGAAATTGTACTCCAGCCGCCGAGTAGTCAAGTTTGGGCCTTCTTACACTTGTACCCATTCTCATTACCTTACATTTTGAAGTATTGAATTTCATTAGCCACTTTTCTGACCACTCATGCAGGCTATTTAGATCTTCCTGAAGTTCTCTACCATTGTTCTCGTGTCCTACTTTTTTACAATCTTTGCATCATCTGCAAACATATTCATGAATGAATTTACAGACTCCGGCAGGTCATTTACATATACAAGGAACAAAAGTGGCCCTAAAACTGAACCCAGTGGAACGCCACTACTAACTCTTCTCCATTCAGACACTCAGTGTCTTACTCTGACTATCTGTTCCCTTCCTTCTAAGTAAGTTTTTATCCATTCCAAAACATTTCCACCTATTCTAGCCAATGCTTGTAGCTTCCTAATAAGTCTTCCATGTGGAACAGTGTCAAACGCTTTCTGGAAGTCTAGGAATATGCAATCTGCCCAGCCCTCTCTTTCCTGATACACAATATCAGAAATCTACCATATGAGGACAGATTAAAAAAAACTTAATCTACATTCTCTAGAGAGGCGAAGAGTTAGGGGGGATATGATTGAAGTGTATAAATGGTTTAAACGGATTAACAAGGGAGATATTAATAAAGTTTTAAAAATTCATGATCAAACCAGAACTCGTAATAATGGATTTAAGCTTGATAAATTTAGGTTCAGAAGGGAAATTGGTAAAAATTGGTTTGGTAATAGAGTAGCTGATGCATGGAACAAGCTTCCTAGTAGGATAGTAAATGCCAATACCTTAGACACCTTCAAATGTAGATTAGATAGACATATGACAGAGGTAGGGTGGGTATGAATAGGTTAGTGCTTATTAGAAAAATCATAAAAAGAAAAATAGAATAAATAAGTAGAGTAGAATAGAATAGGTTAGACATGCTGAAAATACAATTCAAAAATGGAGCTGTGTGCCAGTAGGCATGTTGCAGTGTCCTCTATTCTTATGTTCTTATGTTCTTATGTTCTGTAAGATTCGGCTTACCTCATCATAAAATTCTAATAAGTTTGTTACTGTTGATCTACCTTCTCTGAAGCCATGTTGCCTCACTGACATAACGTTGAAGGATTCCAAGTGAAGAGAGGTATGTTTCCTTAGTAGTTTCTCCATAACTTTGCAAACTATGCTGGTCAAGGAAACTGGTCTATAGTTCAGAGCCGTATCCTTCCTTCCCTTTTTTAAGATAGGTATCATATTTGCTTGTTTGTTTGTATGTATGTAATTACCTAATTGTAATTACCTAATTGTGTTTACAGGGAAGAGCCCAAAGCTCGTATCTTCCCGTCTCCTGATCGGTTCCATTTTCTACTTAGTCATACTTATCATACCTGTCTTTAAAACTATTGATTGAGATAGCATTAACTACCTCCTCTCTTAGCCAATTCCAATTATCAACTACTCTGACACTGAAAAAAGTATATCCTTACATCCAGCAAAGAAATTTTTTTTACGAAGCTTCAAACTATGGCCTCTAGTTCTAGAGCAAGCCATATCAAAATATCGATCCCTATTCACTCCATCTTAACCATGAAGGAGTTTAAAGACTTTCACCATATCCCCCCTCAATCTTCTAGCTTCGAGTGATGGTAAGTCTAATTCCCTCAACCTCTCATCATGACTGAGATTGCGTATTTCTGGCACCAGTTTCGTGGCATGTCTTTGAACTTTTTCAAGCTTAGCTATGTGCTTTTTCAAGTGCGGATTCCAAAAGGGGGCTGCATATTCGAGTTTTGGCCTCATATAGGTTACATAAATTTTTCTGAATATTTCCTTGTCCATGTGCCTGAAGGCTACCCTTACATTTGATAAGAATGCATATGCTGCCCTTACTATGCCATTTATGTGTATTTATGGAGACAAATCTGCCAGTATGTTTACTCCTAGATCTCTCTCATTTTCTGTCTCTTGAAGTTGTACTCCACCCACCGACTAGTCCAGCTTGGGCTTTCTTACATTTGTAACCATTCTCATTACCTTACATTTTGATATACTGAATTTCATTGGCCACTTTTCCGACCACTCATATACAGACTAGCTAGATCTTCCTGAAGTTCTCTACCATTGTTCTCGTTTCCTACTTTCTTCACAATCTTTGCATCATCTGCAAACACATTCATGAAGGAATTTACAGACTCTGGTAGGTCAGTTACATATACAAGGAACAAAAGTGGCCTTAAAACTGAACCTTGTGGAACTCCAGTACTAACTCTTCTCCATTCAGACACTGAGTGTCTTACTCTAACCCTCTGTTTCCTTCCTTCTAAGTAAGTTTTTATCCATTCCAAGACATTTCCACCTATTCTAGCCATTGCTTGCAGCTTCCTAATATGTCTTCCATGTGGAACAGTGTCAAACGTTTTCTGGAAGTCTAGGAATATGCAATCTGCCCAGCCCTCTCTTCCCTGTAAGATTCAACTTACCTCATCATAAAATTCTAATAAGTTTGTTACTGTTGATCTACCTTCTCTGACATGATCTACCTTCTCTGACATAAAGTTGAAGGATTCCAAGTGAAGAGAGGTATGTTTCCTTAGTAGTTTCTCCATAACTTTGCAAACTATGCTGGTCAAGGAAACTGGTCTATAGTTCAGAGCCGTATCCCTCCTTCCCTTTTTGAAGATAGGTATCACATTTGCTTGTTTGTTTGTATGTATGTAATTACCTAATTGTAATTACCTAATTGTGTTTACGGGAAAGAGCCCAAACTCGTTTCTTCCCGTCTCCTGATCGGTTCCATTTTCTACTTAGTCATACTTATCATACCTGTCCTTAAGACTATGGATTGAGATAGCATTAACTACCTCCTCGCTTAGCCAATTCCAATTACCAAATACTCTGACACTGAAAAAAGTATTTCCTTACATCCCACAAAGAAGTTTTCTTGCGAAGCTTCAAACAATGACCTCTAGTTCTAGAGCAAGCCATATCAAAATATCGATCCCTATTCACTCTATCATAACCATGAAGGAGTTTAAAGACTTTCACCATATCCCCCCTCACTCTTCTAGCTTCGAGTGATGGTAAGTCTAATTCCATCAGCCTCTCATCATGACTGAGATTGCGTATTTCTGTCACCAGTTTCGTGGCATGTCTTTGAACTTTTTCAAGCTTAGCTATGTGCTTTTTCAAGTGCGGATTCCAAAAGGGGGCTGCATATTCGAGTTTTGGCCTCACATAGGTTACATAAATATTTCTGAATATTTCCTTGTCCATGTGCCTGAAGGCTACCCTTACATTTGATAAGAATGCATATGCTGCCCTTACTATGCCATTTATGTGTATTTCTGGAGACAAATCTGTCAGTATGTTTACTCCTAGATCTCTCTCATTTTCTGTCTCTTGAAGTTGTGCTCCAGCTACCGAGTATTCAAGCTTGGGCCTTCTTGCACTTGTACCCATTTTCATTACCTTACATTTTGAAGTATTGAATTTCATTAGCCACTTTTCTGACCACTCATGCAGACTATTTAGATCTTCCTGAAGTTCTCTACCATTGTTCTCGTTTCCTACTTTTTTACAATCTTTGCATCATCTGCAAACATATTCATGAATGAATTTGCAGACTCCGGCAGGTCATTTACATATACAAGGAACAAAAGTGGCCCTAAAACTGAACGTTGTGGAAATCAACTACTAACTCTTCTCCATTCAGACACTGAGTGTCTTACTCTAACCCTCTGTTCCCTTCCTTCTAATTAAGTTCTTATCCATTCCAAGACATTTCCACCTATTCTAGCCACTGCTTGCAGCTTCCTAATAAGGCTCCCATGTGGAACAGTGTCAAACGCTTTCTGGAAGTCTAGGAATATGCAATCTGCCCAGCCCTCTCTTTCCTGTAAGATTCAACTTACCTCATCATAAATTTCTAATAAGTTTGTTACTGTTGATCTACCTTCTCTGAAGCCATGTTGCCTCACTGACATAAAGTTGAAGGATTCCAAGTGAAGAGAGGTATGTTTCCTTAGTAGTTTCTCCATGACTTTGCAAACTATGCTGATGAAGGAAACTGGTCTATAGTTCAGAGCCGTATCCTTCCTTCCCTTTTTGAAAATATGTATCACATTTGCTTGTTTGTTTGTATGTATGAAATTACCTAATTGTAATTACCTAATTGTGTTTACGGGAAAGAGCCTAAATCTCGTATCTTCCCGTCTCCTGATCGCTTCCATTTTCTACTTAGTCATACTTATCATACCTGTATATAAAACTATGGATTAAGATAGCATTAATTACCTCCTCGCTTAGCCAATTCCAATTATCAACTACTCTTACACTGAAAAAAGTATTTCCTTACATCCCACAAAGAAGTTTTCTTACGAAGCTTCAAACTATGACCTCTAGTTCTAGAGCAAGCCATATCAAAATATCGATCCTTATCCACTCTATCATAACCATGAAGGAATTTAAAGACTTTCACCATATCCCCCCTCAATCTTCTAGCTTCGAGTGATGGTAAGTCTAATTCCCTCAACCTCTCATCATGACTGAGATTGCGTATTTCTGGCACCAGTTTCGTGGCATGTCTTTGAACTTTTTCAAGCTTAGCTATGTGCTTTTTCAAGTGCGGATTCCAAAAGGGGGCTGCATATTCGAGTTTTGGCCTCACATAGGTTACATAAATATTTCTGAACATTTCCTTGTCCATGTGCCTGAAGGCTACCCTTACAATTGATAAGAATGCATATGCTGCCCTTACTATGCCATTTATGTGTATTTATGGAGACAAATCTGCCAGTATGTTTACTCCTAGATCTCTCTCATTTTCTGTCTCTTGAATTTGTACTCCAGCCACCGAGTAGTCAAGCTTGGGCCTTCTTAGACTTGTACCCATTATCATTACCTTACATTTTGAAGTATTGAATTTCATTAGCCACTTTTCTGACCACTCATACAGACTAGCTAGATCTTCCTGAAGTTCTCTACCATTGATCTCGTTTCCTACTTTCTTCACTCTCTTTGCATCATCTGCATACATAGTCATTAATGAATTTACAGACTCTGGTAGGTCATTTACATATACAAGGAACAAAAGTGGCCCTAAAACTGAGTGCAGTGGAACTCCACAACTAACTCTTCTCCATTTAGACATTGAGTGTCTTACTCTAACCCTCTGTTCCCTTCCTTCTTAGTAAGTTTTTATCCATTCCAAGACATTTCCACCTATTCTAGCCATTGCTTGAAGCTTCCTAATAAGTCTTCCATGTGGAACAGCGTCAAACGCTTTCTGGAAGTCTAGGAATATGCAATCTGCCCAGCCCTCTCTTTCCTGTAAGATTCAACTTACCTCATCATAAAATTCTAATAACTTTGTTATTGTTGATCTACCTTCTCTGAAACCATGTTGCCTCACTGACATAAAGTTGAAGGATTCCAAGTGAAGAGAGGTATGTTTCCTTAGTAGTTTCTCCATAACTTTGTAAACTATGCTGGTCAAGGAAACTGGTCTATAGTTCAGAGCCGTATCCCTCCTTCCCTTTTTGAAGATAGGAATCACATTTGCTTGTTTGATTGTATGTATGTAATTACCTAATTGTAATTACCTAATTGTGTTTACTGGAAAGATATCAACTACTCTTACACTGAAAAAAGTATTTCCTTACATCCTGCAAAGAAGTTTTTTTATGAAGCTTCAAACTATGACCTCTAGTTCTAGAGCCAGCCATATCAAAATATCGATCCCTATCCACTCTATCATAACCATGGAGGAATTTAAAGACTTTCACCATATCCCCCTCAATCTTCTAGCTTCGAGTGATGGTAAGTCTAATTCCCTCAGCCTCTCATCATGACTGAGATTGCGTATTTCCGGCACCAGTTTCGTGGCATGTCTTTGAACTTTTTCAAGCTTAGCTACGTGCTTTTCCAAGTGCGGATTCCAAAAGGGGGCTGCATATTCGAGTTTTGGCCTCACATAGGTTACATAAATATTTCTGAACATTTCCTTGTCCATGTGCCTGAAGGCTACCCTTACATTTGATAAGAATGCATATGCTGCCCTTACTATGCCATTTATATGTATTTCTGGAGACAAATCTGCCAGTATGTTTACTCCTAGATCTCTCTCATTTTCTGTCTCTTGAAGTTGTACTCCACCCACCGAGTAGTCCAGCTTGGGCCTTCTTGCACTTGTACCCATTTTCATTACCTTACATTTTGAAGTATTGAATTTCATTAGCCACTTTTCTGACCACTCATGCAGACTATTTAGATCTTCCTGAAGTTCTCTACCATTGTTCTTGTTTCTTACTTTATTCACATTCTTTGCATCATCTGCAAACATATTCATGAATGAAATTACAGACTCTAACAAGTCATTTACATATACAAGGAACAAAAGTGGCCCTAAAACTGAACCCTGTGGAACTCCACTACTAACTCTTCTCCATTCAGACACTGAGTGTCTTTCTCCAACCCTATGTTCCCTTCCTTCTAAGTAAGTTTTTTATCCATTCCAAGACATTTTCAACTATTCTAGCCATTGCTTGCAGCTTCCTAATAAGGCTCCCATTTGGAGCAGTGTCAAATGCTTTCTGGAAGTCTAGGAATATGCAATCTGCCCAGCCCTCTCTTTCCTGTAAGATTCGGCTTACCTCATCATAAAATTCTAATAAATTTGTTACTGTTGATCTACCTTCTCTGAAACCATGGTGCCTCACTTACAAAAAGTTGAAGGATTCCAAGTGAAGAAAGATATGTGTCCTTAGTAGTTTCTCCATAACGTTGCAAACTACGTATGTATGTATGTATGTATATATATATATATATATATATATATATATATATATATATATATATATATATATATATATATATATATATATATATATATATATATATATATATATATATAGATATATATATATATATATATATATGAAAATGGGAACGCAAATAGAGGGAGAAGAAGAAGAAGAATATATATATATATATATATATATATATATATATATATATATATATATATATATATATATATATATATATATATATATATATATATATATATATATATATATATATATATATATATATATATATATATATATATATATATATATATATATATATATATATATATATATATATATATATATGTATATATATATATATATATATATATATATATATATATATATATATATATATATATATATATATATATATATATATATATATACAGTGATCCCTTGTTCTATCGTGATTCTTCTCTCGCTAATTCACTGTATTGCGATTTATTTTGGCTTTTTTTTTGTGGGTATATGCAAAAATATTAAAATAAAAAAATTTAAATTTTCAGTATTTTCATTTTTTCTTGAAAAAAAAATTCATTATTTTATTGATAAAAAAAAATTATTTCCCAGCCTAAGAATAATAAATCAGTAAGAAATAGTAAAAAAACATAAATTTGAACATGTAACTCTGCACCATAGAAAGTACAATAGCAGTATCAGTGTTTCGGAAAACCCAAAGGGTCGCACCTACGTGAGCTAGCATATATTAAAATTTCCAGTACAGTGATCCTTCGCTGTATCACGTTTCTTGGCTCGTGATTTCACTGTACCAAGATTTTTTTTGGCAATTTTTTTTTTTTGGGGGGGGTTATGCAAAGCTATCAAAATATTAAAAAAATAAACATTTTCAGTATTTTAATTTTTTTTTATTAAAGAAAACATATTTCATTATCTAATCGATAAAAAGAATTTATTTCCCAGCCTACGAATAATAAAACAATAAAAAATAGTAAAAAACATAAATATGAAAATGTAACTGCACCATAGAAAGTACGATACTATCATGCAAAATAACACTTACATAATGTACATGGAAATAAACTGTCTCAAAATATATTAAAGACAGGAGAGATCTACTTATGTACAACATTCAGTTCAATTCAAAAAATTTGACATAATAGGCAATTACATCAAATGGAGCTTGTTAGCAAGCTGAGGATAAGCGATTGGCGTCATCACATGGTGTATGTAATTACCTAATTGTAATTACCTAATTGTGTTTACGGGAGAGAGTCCAAAGCTCGTTTCTTCCCGTCTCCTGATCGCTTCCATTTTATACTTAGTCATACTTATCATACCTGTCCTTAAAACTATGGATTGAGATAGCATTAACTATCTCCTTGCTTAGCCAATTCCAATTATCAACTACTCTTACACTGAAAAAGTATTTCCTTACATCCTGCAAAGAAGTTTCCTTACGAAGCTTCAAACTATGACCTCTAGTTCTAGAGCCTGCCATATCAAAATATCGATCCCTATCCACTCTATCATAACCATGGAGGAATTTAAAGACTGTCACCATATCCCCCCTCAATCTTCTAGCTTCGAGTGATGGTAAGTCTAATTCCCTCAGCCTCTCATCATAACTGAGATTGCGTATATCTGGCACCAGTTTCGTGGCATGTCTTTGAACTTTTTCAAGCTTAGCTATGTGCTTTTTCAAGTGTGGATTCCAAAAGGGGGCTGCATATTCGAGTTTTGGCCTCACATAGGTTACATAAATATTTCTGAACATTTCCTTGTCCATGTGCCTGAAGGCTACCCTTACATTTGATAAGAATGCATATGCTGCCCTTACTATGCCATTTATATGTATTTCTGGAGACAAATCTGCCAGTATGTTTACTCCTAGATCTCTCTCATTTTCTGTCTCTTGAAGTTGTACTCCAGCCACCGAGTAGTCAAGCTTGGGCCTTTCTGCACTTGTACCCATTCTCGTTACCTTACATTTTGAAGTATTGAATTTCATGAGCCACTTTTCTTACCACTCATGCAGATTATTTAGATCCTCCTGAATTTCTCTACCATTGTTCTCGTTTTTTACTTTCTTCACAATCTTTGCATCATCTGCAAACATATTCATGAATGAATTTACAGACTCTGGTAGGTCATTTACATATACAAGGAACAAAAGTGGCCCTAAAACTGAACCCTGTGGAACTCCACTACTAACTCTTCTCCATTCAGACACTGAGTGTCTTACTCTAACCCTCTGTTCCCTTCCTTCTAAGTAAGTTTTTATCCATTCCAAAACATTTCCACCTATTCTAGCCATTGATCGCAGCTTCCTAATAAGTCTCCCATGTGGAACAGTGTCAAACGCTTTCTGGAAGTCTAGGAATATGCAATCTGCCCAGCCCTTTCTTTCCTGTAAGATTCGGCTTACCTCATCATAGAATTCTAATAAGTTTGTTACTGTTGATCTACCTTCTCTGAAACCATGTTGCCTCACTGACAAAAAGTTGAAGGATTCCAAGTGAAGAGAGATATGTTTCCTTAGTAGTTTCTCCATAACTTTGCAGACTTTGCTGGTCAAGGAAACTGGTCTATAGTTCAGAGCCGTATCCCTCCTTCCCTTTTTGAAGATTGGTATCACATTTGCTTGTTTCCAGCATCTTGGAATCTCCCCTGACTCCAGTGACTTTTTAAATATGATACTTAGTGCCAATGATATTGAGTCTGCGCATTTTTTAAGCACATGGGGGGATATGTCATCAGGACCTGTTGCTTTATGGACATCTAAATCCATCAGTGCTTTGCATACCTCTGTGGCTGTAAGGTTGATGTTCTCTAATACCGGCCCTTGAGCTTCTATCTCTGCAATCTGAGGGTGTGAGGTATTTTCTATTGTAAATACTGACTGAAACTCCTTGTTCAATTCTTTGCAGATCTCTTCATCCGTCTCAGTGATGCTTCCATCTGCTCTCTTTAGCCTTAAAACCTGTTCTTTTACCTTCAGTTTTCCTCTGATAAAGCTGTGGAAAAGCTTGGGATTTTCTTTAGCCTTCCTGGTGATGTCCCTCTCATAGTCTCTCTCTGCCTCTCTTCTTTTACTTAGGTAGTCATTTCTTGCTCTTATGTAGGTTTGCCAGGCATTTATGTTTTTTCTCCTCCTATACCTTTTCCAGCATTTGTCTCTCCACTCCTTAGCTCTTTTACACCCATTATCGAACCATTTCTCTTTGGCATGATTTACACCTACTTTGGTGACAGGTATGCAGCAATCTACTATCTTCCCATATTTCTCACAAAAGATGTCATACATTTCTTGTACAGATTTGTTGTAAAATAAGGTTCTCTAGTCAATAACTGCAAAAAGCTCATTCATTTTGATGTAATCTCCTTTCGGATAGTTGCTCCTCATGTCCTCAGTGCCTCTACTCTCAGGCAGAATATCTTCAATGATATACTCCATCAACAACACACAGTGGTCACTCTTTCCAATTGGTGGTTCATACTCACTTTTTTCAATATCCAACACATTATCTGTGAATACTAGATCAAGTAGTGATGGCTCATCCCCACCCCTGGCCCTTGTTGGTTCCATTACATGTTGGTGTAGGAAATTCCCTTGTACGCAATTTAGGAATCTTACCCCGAATGAGTCCTCACCACTGTGTGGGTCAAGATTTATCCAATCTATCTCTTTATGATTAAAGTCTCCCATAATCAAAATCCTACATTTTTTTTCCCGTGCCATGTTAACAACTGAGTTTATGACTTCAGTAGTACCTATATGACTTTCCTCATAAACTTCAAGCCTATTCTGGTTCCTTGATGGGTTATATACAACAGTTATTATAATGCTCTCTGACCCAGTATTTATGTGAGCAACAAGAAATTCCTTGAACTCACTTTCTATAGCCAAGTTTATTTCTTCAACTTGAATCCTTTCACTTATGAGCAGTGCTATCCCTCCACCAGTCCTCTCAGATCTTTCAACCCTTGGTATTCTGAAGCCCTTAGGAAAAACTGTGACACTGTTTATGTCCTCACTCAACTTAGTTTCTGTAATTGCTACAATATCTGCCTTACTGTTGTGAATCCTATCTTTTAATTCTACTGCCTTACCAGCTAATCCATCAGCATTTGTGTGATTACCTAAGTGTGATTACCTAATTGTGTTTACGGGAAAGAGCCCAAAGCTCGTATCTTCCCGTCTCCTGATCGCTTCCATTTGAGACTTAGTCATACTTATCATACCTGTCCTTAAAACTATGGATTGAGATAGCATTAACTACCTCCTCGCTTAGCCAATTCCAATTATCAACTACTCTTACACTGAAAAAGTATTTCCTTACCTCCTGCAAAGAAGTTTTCTTACAAAGCTTCAAACTATGACCTCTAGTTCTAGAGCCTGCCATATCAAAATATCGATCCCTATCCACTCTATTATAACCATGAAGGAATTTAAAGACTGTCACCATATCCCCCCTCAATCTTCTAGCTTCGAGTGATGGTAAGTCTAATTCCCTCAGCCTCTCATCATAACTGAGATTGCGTATTTCTGGCACCAGTTTCGTGGCATGTCTTTGAACTTTTTCAAGCTTAGCTATGTGCTTTTTCAAGTGCGGATTCCAAAAGGGGGCTGCATATTCGAGTTTTGGCCTCACATAGGTTACATAAATATTTCTGAACATTTCCTTGTCCATGTGCCTGAAGGCTACCCTTACATTTGATAAGAATGCATATGCTGCCCTTACTATGCCATTTATATGTATTTCTGGAGACAAATCTGCCAGTATGTTTACTCCTAGATCTCTCTCATTTTCTGTCTCTTGAAGTTGTACTCCAGCCACCGAGTAGTCAAGCTTGGGCCTTCTTGCACTTGTACCCATTCTCATTACCTTACATTTTGAAGTATTGAATTTCATTAGCCACTTTTCTGACCACTCATGCAGATTATTTAGATCCTCCTGAAG
This sequence comes from Halocaridina rubra, assembly GCA_037179515.1. Classification (NCBI taxonomy): domain Eukaryota; kingdom Metazoa; phylum Arthropoda; class Malacostraca; order Decapoda; family Atyidae; genus Halocaridina; species Halocaridina rubra. Next base: position 26,639 of record JAXCGZ010000489.1, on the reverse strand, counting down.
TTCTCTACCATTGTTCTCGTTTTTTACTTTCTTCACAATCTTTGCATCATCTGCAAACATATTCATGAATGAATTTACAGACTCTGGTAGGTCATTTACATATACAAGGAACAAAAGTGGCCCTAAAACTGAATCCTGTGGAACTCCACTACTAACTCTTCTCCATTCAGACACTGAGTGTCTTACTCTAACCCTCTTTTCCCTTCCTTCTAAGTAAGTTTTTATCCATTCCAAAACATTTCCACCTATTCTAGCCATTGATTGCAGCTTCCTAATAAGTCTCCCATGTGGAACAGTGTCAAACGCTTTCTGGAAGTCTAGGAATATGCAATCTGCCCAGCCCTCTCTTTCCTGTAAGAGTTGGCTTACCTTATCATAAAATTCTAATAACTTTGTTACTGTTGATCTACCTTCTCTGAAGCCATGTTGCCTCACTGACAAAAAGTTGAAGGATTCCAAGTGAAGAGAGATTTGTTTCCTTAGTAGTTTCTCCATAACTTTGCAAACTATGCTGGTCAAGGAAACTGGTCTATAGTTCAGAGCCGTATCCCTCCTTCCCTTTTTGAAGATAGGTATCACATTTGCTTGTTTCCAGCATCTTGGAATCTCCCCCGACTCCAGTGACTCCTTAAATATGATACTTAGTGCCACTGATATTGTGTTTGTGCATTTTTTAAGCACATGAGGGGATATGTCATCAGGACCTGTAGCTTTATGAACATCCAAATCCATCAGCGCTTTGCATACCTCTGTGGCTGTAAGGTTGATGTTCTCTAATACCGGCCCTTGAGCTTCTATCACTGCAATCTGAGGGGGTGGGGTATTTTCTACTGTAAATACTGACTGAATCTCCTTGTGTATAACAATATTAATGAGGCCCCATCCCCTGATCTTCTGTCATTATCTTCTTTATCTCCCCTTTGTCTGGGAGAACTCTGAAATGAAAATTTTTCTTCTCTTCTTCATTTCTTTCCTCATTTAACCTTCTTGCCTCTTGCAACAAGTTTTTGATCTTTCCCATCTCTTCCTGTGTTCTGTATCGTCTAATGAACACTTCTTTGAATTTTCTCAACAATATTTCCCTACATGTTTCCCCTCTCTCAAAGGTTACTTTTGTTGGTCTCGGCTTTCCTTCCCTCGAATATTTACCTAGCTGGTGTATGTTTACAATATCCTCAGGACCACAAACTACTCCAAGCTTTCTTATCAGTCTACAACCCTAGCTTTATTTTCTTCAAGTCTCCCCTGCCATGTTGGCTCCTGGGATTCGCTTATGCCTGAGATTACCTCTGTCTTCTCCTTATCAAGTGCCTGTCTGATGAGTGGGTTTGCCCTTTCCATCACAACGTCTTTCATTTTTTCGATTACTGTCTCTTTATAGTCAACTGTTTGTATGTTTTCCAGTGCCACCACCTTTACAGCCTCTTTTACTGCCACATTCCCCTTTAGTGCATCAGCAAAGGAAGTTTTCATGGCATCATTTTCCATATTCAGCTGCTGGAACTCTTTTCTGAACTGTTCAATGTTTTCCTTAATCTGGACATTCCAAGCAGCAACCTCGTCTCTCTCAGAAGAGAGCAGTGAACTAACATCTAATTCATTTAGGTTGTCATTCAGCTGTTTGTTTTTATCTTCTTGTTTAGAAATTCTAGTTTCTAGTTGACTCTTTTCCCCTTCCAGCTTCTTTATTCTTTTTTCTAGTTCCTTTCTCTCCTGCCCTTTTGTTTTATTTGCTTCCTCCAAAGATCTTATTTCCTCTCTGAGTGTTTCATTCTCTTTCATTTCTCCATCCATATTCCGAATTTTTACATCAAGGCTTATAACCATTGCCTCTAAATTCTTGATTTTCTGTTTAAGTCTCCTAATGGCTACCCCTCTTACCGACCCATGGGTGGGAGAGGTTTGGGGCAGAGATGGCCTCATTTTTATGTTCTCCCTCTCACAGAATATAGAAAGAAGAAGAGAAAGAGAAAGAAAAAAAAAGAGAATAACTTTGATTTAAGCTTCACACCGAATCTTTATATCTCCATATAAGTGCTATTTAGTGACTCAATTTATCTCTTTTCTGGTAACACACATCTTAACTTAAAAATTTGACTATGGTAATTTAAGGATAAAAAGAAAAAGAAAAAAAAGCAACAAAACAAAAGTCAAACCTGGAGGAAAATTCGAATTTGTGTCATGAGGAGGCACCCACCTGTTTCTGCTATATATTCTTCCTAACTGATAAACTCACTTGCTAACCAAGATATGTTATCACAGGATTAGACTTTACATTTAACTCAATATATATACAAAATAAAAAAAACATAGTAAAAGAGAAAGCTAAAAGAAAAGCAAAAAAAATGAAGAAAATAAGACAGCTGTACTACTTGGCAACTTAACTCAGTACTGTTGACAGGTGGATATTTGGTATTTATTTAATTATTCAATTATTTCGTGTATCAAACTAACTAACAAGTTAATATAAATGGGAAGGATACTGATTTTAACAATATATGGAACCACAGGATCAGGTAAACGGCTTAAGAGCTTTCCCCAGTTTACACAAAAAATTAGGTAATGTGATGTGATGGCTTCACCTCTGGCAACTCTTCTAAGTTTCCTTCAAGGCAGAACAGGACAGCAGCTTCTCTCTCCCCTCACGAAAATGTTCTCAATTTTTTCCTTTATTATTTTGGACAGTCTCGTCATACAACAAATATAAATTTTGTACTCACAATACTCTGCAGGATTTCAGATTTAGGGAAATTATGGTAAAGTTTTCCACTAAGCACTTGGTCACTCAAAAACACAAGGAAAAATTTAAGAGATGAAAGTGATTCTTTGAGTGTGTGTGTTTGTGTGTGATTACCTAATTGTGATTACCTAATTGTGTTTACGGGAAAGAGCCCAAAGCTCGTATCTTCCCGTCTCCTGATCGCTTCCATTTTATACTTAGTCATACTTATCATACCTGTCCTTAAAACTATGGATTGAGATAGCATTAACTACCTCCTCGCTTAGCCAATTCCAATTATCAACTACTCTTACACTGAAAAAGTATTTCCTTACATCCTGCAAGAAACTTTTCTTATGAAGCTTCAAACTATGACCTCTAGTTCTAGAGCCTGCCATATCAATTTATCGATCCCTATCCACTCTATCATAACCATGAAGGAATTTAAAGACTGTCACCATATCCCCCCTCACTCTTCTAGCTTCGAGTGATGGTAAGTCTAATTCCCTCAGCCTCTCATCATAACTGAGATTGTGTATTTCTGGCACCAGTTTCGTGGCATGTCTTTGAACTTTTTCAAGCTTAGCTATGTGCTTTTTCAAGTGCGGATTCCAAAAGGGGGCTGCATATTCGAGTTTTGGCCTCACATAAGTTACATAAATATTTCTGAACATTTCCTTGTCCATGTGCCTGAAGGCTACCCTTACATTTGATAAGAATGCATATGCTGCCCTTACTATGCCATTTATATGTATTTCTGGAGACAAATCTGCCAGTATGTTTACTCCTAGATCTCTCTCATTTTCTGTCTCTTGAAGTTGTACTCCAGCCACCGAGTAGTCAAGCTTGGGCCTTCTTGCACTTGTACCCATTCTCATTACCTTACATTTTGAAGTATTGAATTTCATTAGCCACTTTTCTGACCACTCATGCAGATAATTTAGCTTCTCCTGAAGTTCTCTACCATTGTTCTCGTTTTTTACTTTCTTCACAATCTTTGCATCATCTGCAAACATATTCATGAATGAATTTACAGACTCTGGTAGGTCATTTACATATACAAGGAACAAAAGTGGCCTTAAAACTGAACCCTGTGGAACTCCACTACTAACTCTTCTCCATTCAGACACTGAGTGTCTTACTCTAACCCTCTGTTCCCTTCCTTCTAAGTAAGTTTTTATCCATTCCAAAACATTTCCACCTATTCTAGCCATTGATTGCAGCTTCCTAATAAGTCTCCCATGTGGAACAGTGTCAAACGCTTTCTGGAAGTCTAGGAATATGCAATCTGCCCAGCCCTCTCTTTCCTGTAAGATTTAGCTTACCTCATCACAAAATTCTAATAAGTTTGTTACTGTTGATCTACCTTCTCTGAAGCCATGTTGCCTCACTGACAAAAAGTTGAAGGATTCCAAGTGAAGAGAGATATGTTTCCTTAGTAGTTTCTCCATAACTTTGCAAACTATGCTGGTCAAGGAAACTGGTCTATAGTTCAGAGCCGTATCCCTCCTTCCCTTTTTGAAGATAGGTATCACATTTGCTTGTTTCCAGCATCTTGGAATCTCCCCCGACTCCAGTGACTACCTAATTGTGATTACCTAATTGTGTTTACGGGAAAGAGCCCAAAGCTCGTATCTTCCCGTCTCCTGATCGCGTCCATTTTATACTTAGTCATACTTATCATACCTGTCCTTAAAACTATGGATTGAGATAGCATTAACTACCTCCTCGCTTAGCCAATTCCAATTATCAACTACTCTTACACTGAAAAAGTATTTCCTTACATCCTGCAAGAGAAGTTTTCTTACGAAGCTTCAAACTATGACCTCTAGTTCTAGAGCCTGCCATATCAATTTATCGATCCCTATCCACTCTATCATAACCATGAAGGAATTTAAAGACTGTCACCATATCCCCCCTCACTCTTCTAGCTTCGAGTGATGGTAAGTCTAATTCCCTCAGCCTCTCATCATAACTGAGATTGCGTATTTCTGGCACCAGTTTCGTGGCATGTCTTTGAACTTTTTCAAGCTTAGCTATGTGCTTTTTCAAGTGCGGATTCCAAAAGGGGGCTGCATATTCGAGTTTTGGCCTCACATAAGTTACATAAATATTTCTGAACATTTCCTTGTCCATGTGCCTGAAGGCTACCCTTACATTTGATAAGAATGCATATGCTGCCCTTACTATGCCATTTATATGTATTTCTGGAGACAAATCTGCCAGTATGTTTACTCCTAGATCTCTCTCATTTTCTGTCTCTTGAAGTTGTACTCCAGCCACCGAGTAGTCAAGCTTGGGCCTTCTTGCACTTGTACCCATTCTCATTACCTTACATTTTGAAGTATTGAATTTCATTAGCCACTTTTCTGACCACTCATGCAGATTATTTAGATCCTCCTGAAGTTCTCTACCATTGTTCTCGTTTTTTACTTTCTTCACAATCTTTGCATCATCTGCAAACATATTCATGAATGAATATGTTTGCGTGTGTCTCATTTAACCGATTTATGTTCCGTCATTTTTTATTGTCGTCATCTTTCATTTCCTCTTGCTCATTTTATTTCCTCTTCTTCCCATTTTTCTTTCTTCTCTACTTTGATGGCAAATGGATGCATCTTTTAAAGTTCCATCAGGAAATGAAGAGAGAGAGGGAATTTAAAACAGAGGGAAGTTTATTATTAGATTTCTCTCTCTCGCTTTGTTTGGGGTTTATCTAATTTTCAAGATTATAGTATTATTAATATTCCTTGGTTCTAAACATTATTCTATCACTTTGCACGAAATCTTAACATAAATAGTGTCGGCTGAGAGAAAAAGAAAACATATACAATTCATTCAAAGAAAATGTATATCATACTGTATTCATGGGAAACTTAAATGAAATACATATATTCTCTACACGCTATTTTCCTGATGATATTATATCGAAAGTTTATTTGCTGTTTGACAGAGAGAGAGAGAGAGAGAGAGAGAGAGAGAGAGAGAGAGAGAGAGAGAGAGAGAGAGAGAGAGAGAGAGAGAGAGAGAGAGAGAAGCATCTTTAATTAACTCTTGTTCATTCAACCAAAACTACATTAATTATTGTATAAATAATGGTTTAATGACAAATTCGTCATACTAATAATAATCTTCACAATCATCATCAAAGGAAAATTATTGTCGCCAATAATAATAAGATCTAAGGAGAATATTTGGAATAGACATCATGAAAGTAATGCAGAGGTATTGTAGTGGCATAGTGTATTTTCTTTCTTTATTTGGAGTGTTGTAGTGGTATGATATATGTCTTCTTTATTTATATATTAATGTATTTATTAATTGATATATATATATTTTCACTTTATTTATTAATAATTTTGTTGTTGTTGTAAAGTGATCCCTTAATTTTGCTTCTTTTTGTCATAACGAACTGTACATTGTTTTGGTTTTCTGTTTTTATGGCAACACTGACTCTGTATTGCCGCCTTTTTCGTGTAGTGTGATACTTTTGGTCTGTTCATTTTCGATACATAAAGTTGCCTGAAAAGTGATCACTTGTGCCTAATTCAATACCTTAAATGATATTGTGGTAATCTTGATATCTTGTCAGACTGAACTACAAAGTGGTGACCATCGTAGTGATAAGATATAGGAGTGACAAGATATAGGAGTGACAAGATATTTATAATTGACAAGATAGGCCTAAGTGACAAAATTTCTTCAGCATCATACCGGTAGGCAAGGCCTAGGTTTCTTTCAGTATTTGTACTCCAAGATAAGCTGTCATAAACAATGCCCGATTTTGATGATAAGTCTAGTGCTGTCAGGCACATAGCAGTGAAAGCCCCTGCATTCATGGACACCTGCGTTTCAGGGTGGTTTTCTATTCTTGAAGCCCAATTTGGCTTAGCTAATGTGAAATCCAGTGAAACAAAATTTTTCCATGTGTTATCTGCCTTGCCCCCTACTGTTGTAGAACGTGTTCCCCAAGACACTTTAAATAGGAGAGACTATGATATAATTAAAGCATACCTCACAAATCTTTTTGAACAGACCAAGCCTGAACTTTTCAATGATTTGATAAATAATACAGTAATGCATGGCAAGCCTTCAGTTTATTTAGAAGAAATTCGCAGAACTGCTTCTAAATTAAGAGTAACAGATGACCTAGTGAAACATAAATTCTTGCAAGCAGTTCCCAGTAGTATTTCGGCAGTTTTAGCCTCTCAGCAAAATATGGATTTATCAGCTTTAGGCAAGCTTGCAGATGAACTAGTGGTAATTTCTCAAAATAATAATAGGGCTAAACCCATCAATGTTGTTGATCAGTCGTCAATTTCTTGTCAAGCTAGTACATCCCAGTATGTATCAATTTCCAAGAATCCACCTGTAGGCCTAGGAGTGCTACCGTTCCATCAAAATCAACGTCCAAAAGTTTGTCGTGCCCATTTATATTATGGAACTTGGGCTAAATGGTGCAAGCCGTGGTGCCAATGGCCGAATAAATCTCAAAATATCCAGATGAAGGATTCTTCTAGAGCGCCGTCCCCAGCATCAACGTCTAGGTCCTCGTCGCCCGCACGGAATTTTCCTAGTTCGGAAAACTAATAAAGCAGACAGAAGAGAAAATTGTAGCTACGGCCACTTCTGTTCTGCCACTTCTACAGGTTGTAGCCAAAATTGGTTGTAGTGACATGGTCTTCACTGTGGATACAGGAGCAGCAGTCTCCATTATTCCTTATAAGTATGTTTCAGAAATTTTATTAAGGCCAACAGCAGTTAATATTTCTACGGCCACTGGTGAGTCAATAAAAGTTTATGGTGAAATTATTCTTGACCTTGATATTCGGCAGTTGCGCCGTCGATTTAAGTGGACATTTGTTGTTGCAGATGTATGTACACCTTTATTAGGTAACGATTTTCTTTGCAATTTTGGATTGTTTATTGATTGTAAGAATAAAACTTTACATGACAATATAACACAATGTTCTGTAAAAGGTGATATTGCAAATCATAATGTTTCTTATGTGATTAATAATTTGAACTATTTACCTGATTCTGTACAACAGTTGTTCCAAGATTTTCCCTCACTCTTGTCCTGTGCTAAGCCTCTTGCACCTAATAATTCTTTCAAGAATTCTAATGTTTTTCATTATTTAGATACAGGGAGTTCTCCTCCGACATTTGCTAGATGTCGTCCGTTGGCTCCAGACAAATATTCTGCTGCCAAGGAAGCATTTAAACAGTTGTTGGATATGGGTATTGTACAACCCTCTAAATCACCTTGGGCTTCACCCATTCATTTAGTTCCTAAACCTAAGCCAGGAGAGTGGAGAGTATGTGGTGATTTTAGGCAACTTAATACTTTGACCAAGTCAGATAAATATCCTTTACCACATATTAGTAGTGTATCATTAAAGCTTTACAAGAAAAAGATATTCAGTAAAATTGATTTGTTAAAAGCCTATCACCAGATCCCTATGAATCCTTCAGATGTTGAAAAGACAGCAGTAACCACACCCTTTGGGCTATTTGAATATTTATATATGCCTTATGGTCTTCGGAATGCCCCTGCCACTTTTCAGCGTTTGATGGACAATTTATTTAGAAACCTTGATTTTGTATTTATTTACCTGGATGATATTCTGATATTTTCAGAGAATACAGAAGAGCACAAGAAACATTTGTCTATGGTATTTGAAATCCTAAGCTCTAATAATCTTAAAATTTCTATTGATAAATGTGAATTCTTTAAAAATGAAATAGAATATTTAGGATATTTGATCACTGCTAATGGTTTAAAACCTGGTTCTCATAAAAAGACAGATATCGTTGATTTTCCTAAGCCAGCAGATTCTGCTGCCTTACGTAGGTTTATAGGAATGCTCAATTACTATAGACAAATGGTACCGCATTTTGCTGATGTTGTATATCCTATAACCGAATAAATTAGATTACAACCTAAATCTAAAGAACTAGTATGGAATTCGGAAGCAGAATCTGCCTTTGTAAATGCTAAAGTCACTTAACAATGCTTGTACCATTGCATATTTCACTAGTAAGTGTAATTCTCCATTGCATCTGGTGACTGATTGTTCCCAAGTGGCAGCTGGAGCTGCATTACACCAAATTCAGGATGGTAAATTTGTCCCTATTGAATTCTTTTCAAAGAAATTATCAGGAACTCAGAGGTGTTATTCTACTTTTGACCGAGAACTGCTTGCTGCGTATCTGGCTGTACTAAAATTTAAACATGTAATTGAAGGACGTGAAACCGTTTTATTTACTGATCATAAACCCCTTGTTTTTGTATTTAAGAATCCTCATACAGCCAAGTCAGATAGACAGCAACGACATTGGTCTTTAATTAGCGAGTATATATCAGATGTTGTACATATCAAGGGTGCAGACAATGTTGTAGTAGATTGTCTTTCCAGACCATTACCTGTATCTTCTGTCTCAGTGGACTTACATGATTTAACCATTATAGCTGAGAGCCAATCCATTGACACAGAAATTCTTAATTACAAAGAGAGATTGAAAATTTTCAAAATTCAGAATCATGACTTATATTGTGACGTGTCAACACCCCATCCAAGACCATTTCTTCCCTTAGCTTGTCATAAATCAGTATTTCAACTTATGCATAACATTTCACATCCAGGAGTCAAAGGTACGTTGCGCCTTATCAAAGCTAGATACTTTTGGCCAAATATGGATCGAGATATTCGAAGTTGGACTAAAGAGTGTACTTCTTGTCAGCAAGTTAAAGTGCACCGCCATACCCGTGCTCCTATTACAAATTTTACAGCACCTTTTGGGAGATTTGAATTTGTACATTTAGATATTGTTGGTCCTCTCCCTCCTAGTAAAGTCCCTGGCCAGTCTTTTACAGCACCAGAACACTACGTTCTTACCTGTATTGACAGATCTACTAGATGGTTGGAAGCCATCCCCATCACAGATATTTCTGCTACCACTGTTGCCTTTGCTTTTATTAAAGGTTGGGTATCTCGTTTTGGAGTGCCATTATATGTTTTTACTGATAGAGGTGCTGAATTTGAATCTGCATTATTTCAGCAATTTTCCTCTATAAGTGGATTTCATAGACTGCGTACCACTTCATATCACCCTCAATCCAATGGCATGGTTGAAAGATCACATAGAGTATTGAAAGTATCTCTGATGGCACATAAAGATGATTGGCTTGCTTCTTTACCAATAGTACTTTTAGGTTTAAGATGTCTCCCCACAGAGTCTGGAGTTTCTCCATTTACTTTGGTAACAGGAAGTATGCTACTTAGTCCTAAAATCATGGTAACTACTGAAATTCCTTCTTTTGCACAACAAAAAGAAATTGTCACTGAATTTGTATCTCGAATGCGTGAATTAGATTTTTCTGAATCCTCTTATGGATACCTTCATTCATCCTCTGTTAAACCTTATGTTCCAAAAGATCTTGAATCATGTACACATGTTTGGGTTAGAGTGGATCGTGTACGTCGCCCTTTAGAGGCTCCCTACTTTGGTCCACTTGAAGTTGTGGAACGTGGTGATAAATATTTTATTCTACGTCAGCTTTCTGGAAATTTAACTACTGTATCTGTAGATAGATTGAAACCTGCCTCAATACCAAAAACTATCAGTTCTAATGAGACAGAACCTACTGTAAATAATGATTCTGTGCCAGAAGCTGTCAATTCTGATGTGATTGAACCAAGTGTAAATAATTATTTTTCTGATTCTAATTCCACAAATGACACAGATTCTGATACATTAATTCCCAGTAGTGCATCTGTTCCTGAAAATATTGATAATGAAGATGTTATTGAAGAGAAAATACCTCACTCTGTTGTAACGAAATCTCGTCGAGTTAGATTTAATCGTAACCCTGATTATGTATATTATTAATTTGTATTTTTGTATCTATGTCTCCACATATATATTATATATCTATATTTTTTATTATCAGTATTAAACACTAATGTACTCCTGTACTGGCAGGGGAGTGTTGTAGTGGCATAGTGTATTTTCTTTCTTTATTTGGAGTGTTGTAGTGGTATGATATATGTCTTCTTTATTTATATATTAATGTATTTATTAATTGATATATATATATATATATATATATATATATATATATATATATATATATATATATATATATATATATATATATATATATATATATATATATATATATATATATATATATATATATATATATATATATATATATATATATATATATATATATATATATATATTTTCACTTTATTTATTAATAATTGTTTTGTTGTTGTAAAGTGATCCCTTAATTTTGCTTCTTTTTGTCATAACGAACTGTACATTGTTTTGGTTTTCTGTTTTTATGGCAACACTGACTCTGTATTGCCGCCTTTTTCGTGTAGTGTGATACTTTTGGTCTGTTCATTTTCGATACATAAAGTTGCCTGAAAAGTTATCACTTGTGCCTAATTCAATACCTTAAATGATATTGTGGTAATCTAGATATCTTGTCAGACTGAACTACAGTATATTAAAACCCAGCAAAGAGCTAGATATACATTACACATCTTTTATAATCCCTTCACATCTGACAGGTCATTACACTTTTCATCTCTGTTTCTCTTTACTTTATGTATTCTTCATGCCCAGGCCCAATAAAGGCTGTTTTTTTTTTTTTTGGCCTGTCCTGGTGTCAAAATTATAAAAAAAAAAAATATTTTTTTAAATAGGCAGTCCTACTTCGCGGTTTTTCACCTATCATGGCCGGGCCCGGAACCGAACCCCAACGATAAACGAGGGAACACTGTATATATATATATATATATATATATATATATATATATATATATATATATATATATATATATATATATATATATATATATATATATATATATATATATATATATATATATATATGTATATATATATAATGCATATGTATATGTATATGTATATATATATATATATATATATATATATATATATATATATATATATATATATATATATATATATATATATATATATATATATATATATATATATATATATATATATATATATATATATATATATATATATATATATATATATATATATATATATATATATATATATATATATATATATATATATATATATATATATATATATATATATATATATATATATATATATATATATATATATATATATATATATATATATATATATAAATATTTATATATATATATATATATATATATATATATATATATATATAAATATTTATATATATATATATATATATATATATATATATATATATATATATATATATATATATATATATATATATATATATATATATATTATATTTTCTATTTCCATCTACCTTGGCTGTTTTCCCCTTTAATTGGTGGGTAGCTGACATCAAGAAAGGAAATCAAATAGGAGGATTACTTTGCTCTATGGGCAATGACGAGGGAGCTAGTGACCGTTCAGATGGCACTGCTGGAGTGCCACAGCCCATCCTCCAGGCTCTTCCACAACCTGTGTCGCTTCACAACTGCCAACTCCTCCTACTGCCCCTACCACAGGGCTACCTCTGTAAGATGCAGCCCCATGGTAACAGCAGATGCCCATCAGAGCTGCGTCACAATCGCTCGCCACTCATTCCTATTCCTAGCACGCTCGCTTGCTTCCCTCACATCCATCCTCCTATAATTCAGGGCTCTTCTTACTCCATCCATCCATCCAAACCTAGGCCTCCCTCTAGCATTTCTCCCATCAACTCTCGCATTCATCACATTTTTCAGCAGCCTTTCATCACCCATCCTTTCCACATGGCCAAACCATCTCAGAACATTCATATCTACTCTGGCTGCAATTTCTCTCCTCACACCCGTTCTTGCTCTCACCACTTCATTCCTAACCCTATCCAATCGAGATACACCAATCATACTCCTCAGGCATTTCATCTCAAACACATTTAGTTTCCGTCTCTCACTTACTTTCATACCCCAAAACTCTGATCCATACATCACAGTTGTCACAACCACTTTCTCATACAAAACTTTTTTAACATTCATTTCCAACCCTCTATTCTTCATCACTCCTTTCAATGCACCCAACACTTTACATCCTTCATTCACCCTGTGACACATATCTGCCTCCACTCCACCATTTGCAGCTATGATCGAGCCTAAATACTTAAACTGATTAACCTCCTCAAGTGTCTTTCCATTCAACATAACATTCAATCCAGCGCCATCCTTATTTCTTGTACACCTCATAACCTTACTCTTTCCCACATTCACTCGCAACATCCTTCTCTCACACACCATTCCAAATTCTGACACTGACTGACACAGCTTTTCCTCTGAATCTGCCACCACCACAGTATCATCTGCAAACAGCAAGTGATTCAGCTCCCACTCGTTATCATCCCCATCTACCATTCTCAAACCTCGACCACGCACTCGCTCATTCACCTCTCTTACAACTCCATCAATATACAAATTGAACAGCCATGGTGACATCACACATCCCTGTCTCAGTCCCACACTCACTGGAAATCACTCACTCACTTCATTCCCTACCCTAACACAAGCTCTACTGCCCTCATACAAACTCTTCACTGCATGCAACAATTTACCATTGATTCCGTATAATCTCAAAACATTCCACATAGCCTCTCTATCAACTCTATCACATGCTTTCTCCAGATCCAAAAATGCAAAATACACATCTTTACCCTTTGCTAAATATTTCTCACATAACTACCTAACTATAAAAATCTGATCTCTACAACCTCTACCTCTCCTAAAACCACTCTGCACTTCCGCGATCACATATCCTGTCTTATCCCTAATCCTATTAACCAGTATCCTACCATACACTTTTCCTACCACACTCAACAAACTTATACCCCTAAAATTATTGCATTCATACGTATCTCCCTTACCTTTGTATATATATATATATATATATATATATATATATATATATATATATATATATATATATATATATATATATATATATATATAATCAAATAAGCACATTACATATGTGAAAACATGAATCATTTTTTACCCCGACCAGGACTCGAACCTAGGACTTATGATTACTAAGTCAGGGTGCTACTACTACACCACAGAAGGTTAAAAGGAATCCAACCTTATAGCTTATATTTGCTATACTTAGGAATGAACGCATTCTATCTGAATGCCTCTATGTTCATATTACAGATTCTCCAACCTCACTCGTGGCTTCATTTTAGCATTTAATTCAATTCCCAATCTCATTCGGGCCATGAAATAATCAAATAAGCACATTACATATGTGAAAACATGAATCATTTTTTACCCCGACAGGGACTCGAACCTAGGACTTCTGATTACTAAGTCAAGGCGTTACCACTACACCACAGAAGGTTAAATGGAATCCAACCTTATAGCTTATATCTGCTATACTTAGGAATGAACGCATTCTATCTGAATGCCACTATGTTCATATTACAGATTCCCCAACCTCACTCGTGGCTTCATTTTAGCATTTAATTCAATTCCCAATCTCATTCAGGCCATGAAATAATCAAATAAGCACATTACATATGTGAAAACATGAATCCTTTTTTACCCCGACCGGGACTTGAACCTAGGACTTATGATTACTAAGTCAAGGCGCTACCACTACACCACAGAAGGTTAAAAGGAATCCAACCTTATAGCTTATATTTGCTATACTTAGGAATGAACGCATTCTATCTGAATGCCACTATGATCATATTACAGATTCCCCAACCTCACTCGTGGCTTCATTTTAGCATTTAATTCAATTCCCAATCTCATTCGGGCCATGCAATAATCAAATAAAGACATTACATATGTGAAAACATGAATCATTTTTTATCCCGACCGGGACTCGAACCTAGGACTTATGATTACTAAGTCAAGGCGCTACCACTACACCACAGAAGGTTAAAAGGAATCCAACCTTATAGCTTATATCTGCTATACTTAGGAATGAACACATTCTATTTGAATGCCACTATGTTCATATTACAAATTCTCCAACCTCACTCGTGGCTTCATTTTAGCATTTAATTCAATTCCCAATCTCATTCGGGCAATGAAATAATCAAATAAGCACATTACATATGTGAAAACATGAATCATTTTTTACCCCGACCAGGACTCGAACCTAGGACTTATGATTACTAAGTCAAGGCGCTACCACTACAACACAGAAGGTTAAAAGGCATCCAACCTTATAGCTTATATCTGCTATACTTAGGAATGAACGCATTCTATCTGAATGCCACTATGTTCATATTACAGATTCCCCAACCTCACTCGTGGCTTCATTTTAGCATTTAATTCAATTCCCAATCTCATTCAGGCCATGAAATAATCAAATAAGCACATTACATATGTGAAAACATGAATCATTTTTTACCCCGACAGGGACTTGAACCTAGGACTTATGATTACTAAGTCAAGGCGCTACCACTACACCACAGAAGGTTAAAAGGAATCCAACCTTATAGCTTATATTTGCTATACTTAGGAATGAACGCATTCTATCTGAATGCCACTATGTTCATATTACAGATTCCCCAACCTCACTCGTGGCTTCATTTTAGCATTTAATTCAATTCCCAATCTCATTCGGTCCATGAAATAATCAAATAAAGACATTACATATGTGAAAACATGAATCATTTTTTATCCCGACCGGGACTCGAACCTAGGATTTATGATTACTAAGTCAAGGCACTACCACTACACCACAGAAGGTTAAAAGGAATCCAACCTTATAGCTTATATCTGCTATACTTAGGAATGAACACATTCTATTTGAATGCCACTATGTTCATATTACAGATTCCCCAACCTCACTCGTGGTTTCATTTTAGCATTTAATTCAATTCCCAATCTCATTCGGGCAATGAAATAATGAACATAGTGGCATTCAGATAGAATGCGTTCATTCCTAAGTATAGCAGATATAAGCTATAAGGTTGGATTCCTTTTAACCTTCTGTGGTGTAGTGGTAACGCCTTGACTTAGTAATCATAAGTCCTAGGTTCGAGTCCCAACCGTGGTAAAAAATTATTCATATATATATATATATATATATATATATATATATATATATATATATATATATATATATATATATATATATATATATATATATATATATATATATATATATATATATATATATATATATATATATATATATATATATATATATATATATATATATATATATATATATATATATATATATATATATATATATATATATATATATATATATACATATATATATATATATATATACATATATACATATATACATATATATATACTGACGTAGGGCATTTATTATCCCATCTAATGACACCAATTTGTAAGATAGTATCCCACCGAGTGTCACCACTGACGTAGGGCTTTTTTTCTCTACGTTATATAATTATAATTATGGTAGCGTGGTTGGTGAAAGACATCTTCTTATTATTAGTTTATTCTTATTTTAACATCTATGTACTCAGAGCTCCTATTACTACAGTTCCTGTCACGACTAATTCCTGAGTCCCACCCCAGAAAGGGGGAGGCTAACTCAGCTGTACTGTGTTAACTCTGCTGCTGGCAAGGCCCGGTCTCTAACTCAACTCACTGTGCCTGCCCTGGGTGGTTCTTGAAATACCCCAAGGGCAGGGGCGTGTCTTGACATCCAGTCCTGCAAATCAACTCCAGGTTCGAAGTGGAGTCCCGCCTATAAGGGGAGGGGCTATTCCAACGAGCCTATTGCAAAGGAGTGGGTGGTAATCGCCTATTGCCATTGGGTATCTCCCCCGGGCATGTACTTCACATTTAGGACAAGGGTTTCTGTGTGGTATGGGGAATAAAGGACTGGTTTATATCTCTCACC